>PVKM010045077.1:0-12059 GCA_004027735.1 Carollia perspicillata
GGTGTTATGGAATGTATTTGCTGATGTTTTGGGTCATAAAAACAAAACAAACCAAAAGGAAAAGCTGGGGAGGAGAGACAAAGTGAAGACACAGAGACTTTCTGGAATTCGCCCTCCACCGCCAAACAAGGCTTGCTGGGCTCCTGGGAGTCTCCTCTGGTTTCTCCCAGGTTCAGCAGGGCGAGTCAGGGGCCCATCATCAGGGGGCCACTCCTCAGAGTGGTGGCTCTCACTCTAGGGTACAGGGACACATCTAAAATAAAACACAGTGTCAGCTGAGATTTTCCCATTCTCTGCTGGCATGCTCACACTGTTGAAGAGGTTCAGGAATTCCGTTCTTCTAGTAAAGTCAACAAATATTTCTAAGCATGCACTGTGTCTAAGGCATGATGGCAGGCCATGCTGGAGACTCATAGATGCCTTGGCCTTCGTCTGTGTTCAGTATCCTTAGGTAGGCAGGTACATATTAACTTTACATTGGTTTTGTTAAGTGTCCTCCTATAGGTTAGATAAAAATACAACAGAAGTGTAGGAGAAGGAGAGGTAAGTTTGCAATGGGAGCCATGGGAAAACCATCTCAGCATAATGGATTAAAAACTTATATTTGAGCAGGCAGATTTGTGGGAGGTGCGGGGAGGGGATAGAGGGCAGTGGTCTCCCTCAGGGGTCAGGAACCTGGGTTCTAGCCATGTTGCTATCGGCCTCCCCAACTGTGTGACCTTAGGCAAGACGATCTCTCCGAGACTGGTTTTTCGCCTGCCGTATGGGGATATTAAAGTATCGACCCCAAGAGCATATACTTCCAGTTGTAAGATAAATAAATTCTAGGGCTATTAATGTAGACCATGGAGACTATAGCCGACAATACTGTATTGTATATTTGAAAGTAGCTAAGAGAGTAGATTTTAAAAGTGCTCATCACAAGAAGAGATAACTACATGAGGTGACAGATGTTAAGTAAATTTATTGCGGTAATCATTTCACAATACATACATATATCCAATCATTAGGTAGAACATCTTAAACTACTACAATGTGCCAATTATATCTCAGTAAAACTGGGGAGGGAAGTGCCTACCTCATAGGGTTATGGGGCGGATTTCAGCTCAGCCTCCAACACACTGCAGGCTCTCGGTAAATGCTCAGAATGAAGTGTGTGTGTGCCTGTACGCATGGGTGTGTGTTAGGAGCGTTTGCTGGTGGGCAGGAAGGCGGGGAGCAGAGCGGTGGGGGGGCGGTGGGTGACTGTGGGTATGGGTGGTTAATGTTGAAAAAGTTGGAGGAGGGAGATGTAGTGAGAGATAAGACTAGAAAGCTAAACAAGAATCAAAGAGTGGAAAAATCTTAGATTTTACTCTGTTGGAGATGAGGAGTCAACAAAGTTTTTGATCTGATGATTAGAAAATGCCCTCAGGTCCTGGAAGAACTGACCAGACCCTGTGCTGCAGACTCAAATATTTACTCAGTGTCTGTTCAGTGCAACCGATTGCACCACTCCCTGAACTCGTGCCCCGCCCCTGCCCTCTCTCCACTCCCCCACTGCCTCCCGCCTTTCAGAGGCTCTCCTTCCAATGTGTTTTGAGGCCTGGAGGACAAAGGTGATGTGAACTTTTGGAAAACCAAACCAAACCAAACCCCAAAACGATGTCTCACCCAGTTACATCCTGCGAACCAGCTCTTCCCGAGTTTCCTCATACAGCCTCCAAAATATCATGGGACCGGGGGAGAGGTTTGTAAAGTTAGCAGAGAACGTCAAAACACGTGAGTCTTGAGCTATTTCCACAGAACTATCTTTTCTTCCCTGGTACAATGCTCTATGAACTTGTACATAAGGTAGAGGGGCCAATAAATCAATCACAGGGGCCTCCCAGCTGCCAACCCACCCTCTGGAGAGTGGAATCCTGAGGGCAGGTTTGGGGGACTGCAGTCAGAATCTGTGGAGCTGCCAAAGTGCCCTGTCTTGGCCTGCCAAGTTCAACGTGAACTTTTGCGAACTTGCCTCGCAACAGTTGGAATGAGCTGCCTCTGTGCAATGCAATTCCAACTTACAGCATTGTTGAATGTGGGGTTTTAGGGAAATAGGCCAGGCCAGTGCATTTCTTTAGCCCATGAAGCTTAATTGCTAACGTTAAATCCATGGCTCTGGCAATCTTTCTGATTAAAAAGCTGCTGGGAGCCCAATCTTCTTTATTATTCTTCTGAAGAAAGTCAAAGAATTGAGCCTAATGTGGGACTTATGATTTCCAGTCAATGATTAATGGCATGATTGCCCGTTTTCTTTGTGAATTCACCCATGGGACCCATGGCATTTACACCTTGTGTTCGCCAGTAGACACATACATGGGCCCTGATTTTATCTGGGCGGTGGGGCTCAGGCCCATCCTTTGGCTCTGTGGGGAGAGAGCTCTGTGATCAGAGGCCTTTTCCAGGGGAGTAGGGCTGGGAGTCCGCCTTCCTTCTCTGGGTCTGGGTTGAGGAAATTCCGTTGGCCTCTCTTTGTTCTGTGACGGGGACTCATCCCAGTGGGGCCTTTCAGTGTGTCACATAAAAGTCCCTCTGACCGCACCGCACAGCCTGCCGGAGCATCCGCGGTCTGGGTCGAGCAAAGGCCTTTCTGCCCCTGCAGTGACACCGGACATCTTTCTTCCAAAATGTCTGCTTTTCTTACAGCGAACATTGTGTAGTTTTTACTCTTCAAACTTCCCATATTCAATGAGGGAAAGAGGCTATCTGTAGGGTTACTCCTGCCAAGTTATTAGTTTTGGGATATCAGCTCAATTTTGAGCAAGAAGATGAAAACTGTGATTATCGATTTCTCTGAAACCCTTCCTCCTGCTGGAAGCACTGCTGAGCCGGCCCCTCTCTCCCAGTCTTCACTGTGTTGCTGCGAGTGTGTGTGTGTGTGTGTGACTTTGTGATGCTGAGGGATGTGGGGAGGGAGGGTGGGGTCTTTAGTTTAAGTCCCCTGGCTTTTAGAGAAAGGGAAAGGATCCCCTTTACATCATTTGTTCTTTTACTCAGAATTGAGTGGGAAAACGGGGTGGGGGAGAGGGAGGTGTAGGATTTAATTTAATGACTTTGTCTTATTTAATGGCTTTGAGTGTTTAAGTGTTGCTATTTAATTTATTTTGAGATATCAGATAATATTGAATGAGGATGTGGCTTTTTATGTTTATTGAAAGATAGCATTTATTTATGTATTTGTTTGTGCTGAAATCTATTTGACATATAACACGGTATGAATTTCAGGTGTGCAGCATGTTGGTGTGATACACTGATATATTGCCACAGGACTGCCATCCTAGGGGTTGGTAGTGCCTCTATCATGTCCTGTAATTACTGTTTCTTTTTTGTGGTGGTGGAAATAACTAACTAGTCTCGTTGCCAGTGTGATGATTATAATACTACAATATTGCTGTCTATATTCACCATACAGTGCATTGGCTCTCCAGGACTTACTTATCTACTAGTTCCCATCCGGTACCCTACACAACATACCCCCTCTCCTCTCTCACCCTCCAGTCAAAAAAGCACGGATTTTAAGAGTCTGGGGAAGGTTAGGATAAAGTCTCCTAATATTGAAATATATATGGTTCCCTCGCCTGGATGGCCCTGCTCTCCTTCCATCCTCTCCAAAGAGAAATCTGCTCAGTACTCAAAGCCCAGCCCCCACAGCACCCCTGGGAGGATGCCCTTGCCATCCCACCCAGGAATCTTTTCTCCTCTAAAAACCCTACTGAAGTCCTGGCTGGTATGCTCAGTGTGTTGGGCATCATCCCCAAAGCAAAAAGTCACTGGTTTGATTCCCAGTCAGGGCACATGCCTGAGTTTCTGGCAAGGTCCCTGGTTGGGGGAGTGAGAGAGGCAACCAATGATATTTCTCTCCCTCTCTTTTTCCTTCCCTTCCCTTCTCTCTAAAAAGAAATAAGTAAAATCTTAAAAAAAAAAGATTAAAGAGTTGTTTGAAGAAGAGCTGCAAACAGCTCTGAAATAATAAAATAAAAATACCCCCCCTACCACACCTTGTTGGAAGCTCCTTTTAAACAATGTGTTCCTAACGCTGTTCCTTGCACATGTCTCTGGAGTTCACATGGATTGCGTCTCTGCAGGGCCTCCCTGGTTTCACACAAAGGCGAGTGTGTGCCGGAAGGTATGCGCTCAGAAGTATTTGTGGTGTAAACAGAAGGGCGATTCAAAAATTCTGAGAAAAAAAATAGATAGCGTACCTACATGAATGCACAGGAAAAGGACATAAAAGGGACATTAATCTTAGAAGACATCTCAGGTATCTGCCTGCCACAGAGCCACACCCGATGGCTGCAGAGAGAAAAAGGCCAAGGTTGGGCCAAACCCATCTGTGAGTTGAGTCCTTCTGTTCTCTTCCCTACAGGGAGCAGTTCAGCTGTTTGTGATATTTTCTTAAGAGATGGGATCACCTCAATGGTTAATCCAGTTGGTGTTTTCTTGTAACAGGTCCATAACTCCCGCCATTGACATGTCTGTGTGTGTTGCATCCTAATGACCTTTTCCACTTTCTAGCCATGTCAGCGTGAATAACTGGACCATATTTGAGTTTGGTCAGACATGCAAACACCCCTCACCGCTGGCTACAACAGTAAGATGACCCACCCTCTCCAGTGCAGCGGCTAACAGCCTATTCTGAACACAAAGAAGGTCCAATGCTCTTGTGAAGTTCCAAACATGGCTTTGGCCAGTTGCTTAGGACCTCTGATTTTGTTTCGATTTTTTCAGATTCTCATGTTCTTTAAAACAACAATGACAACAGCAAAAGTCATTTTTAAAACCCTGAAAGATTATTTCAGAAAGCCAATGACTAAATATCTTATTAGGAAATCTTGGATGTATGTATTCTGGCTTCATGTCCAGAAGGTAGATTCAACATACTTGCCCAAGACTGCTTTCTTCTCAAAGCCAACTGAAATTATAGCAAAGACTTTTTTTAAAGTTACAAGGACAGAGGAAACGGGAGAGGGGGGGGGGTCACAGAAACATAATTTTGGGAACTGGACGATAGATGAACACATACAAACTGACTTAGCAGATTGGAAAAAGCCACAGCTCAAAGTGCAGTAAAGGAAGATGCTAACTGACCTGCCACAAAGGCACGGGTACCTCTGGAACTGTGCTCGAAGGGGGAGCCAATAGAGGGAGGAGGTTGAAACCTATTTGAGAAACGATTGGATCCCTAGATCCCCGTCCCCAGTCTGTGCATCTGGGGGTCTATTTCTAGTATACCTAGGAGGTATTTGGAGGTTTACTCTCAGGAAAAAAGGAAAGTCTCTGGTTGGGAGACACCACATAGATGGGCACCGTGGCCAAAACAGGGGCATTAAGTCATTGAGTACAGATTGATGGTACAGAAATGCCCCCCTCCCAAATTTGCCAGAGAATATTTTAAGCAATGCCCAAGTGACAGACAGAAATTAAACCTGAGTGAGTGAGCCTCTGTAACTAGCAGGGACTTGGGCCTTGACAGAGTGATGGTCACAGTGTTTACAATCAGCAAAGGCCCCAGCTTATCGGAAAGATGCTAGATGTATTTGCGAAGGCCATACCGCCTGCACTGTATGGTTGGGCACCACTGCAGGCAGCAGCCCGGCCGGCCGTATCAGAGCACATGGGCCGAAAGCAGGTATAGTCTTAGGTGGTCCGTTCTCACTTCTGATGTGCCTTCAGTGACCTACAGGTGGGGCCTAGGATAGCCCCCAGATTCTGTCTTCTGCAGTTGGCTATTTTAAGATGGGGAGCACATTCTGCAATGCAGGATCACACTACTGGTCCCAGTTTTTCTGCTGCTATTTCATATTAGTTCATTGACTTTGGGCTCATACTTGTTAATGAAATAAGCACAAGAAACAGTTCCTGCTGGTAAAAAGAATGATAAATATTCCAAGCCTCTCTCCAAATCAGTGTAGCTGGAAAATGATGTTAATTGAAAACAGTTTAACTCAGAAAAACCTCAACAAACACAAAATTCTTTCCCATGTGTTTGCTACATTAAATGGTCATTTTACCACTTACCCTTCCTTCTTAAAACAAGAGCCTTTGCAGAGGAGTGACCTGACTTGCAACTTTGCATTGCTGTTTGGGGGGAGTGAGGGGGCGGAGGCGGCGTTGGATCTGGGACACTGACCCGGTAAGGCATCTAGCTGTTCCCTTCCCGGTAACCTGAGCACTCACTCTGAACCGTTCCTTTGCTGGTGAGGAGCCTCGGGCTCCTCTGAGAAAATGCCAGCCCTTAATCAAACAGGGCCAATCTCTGTAGTTGAAGTCCGAGTTTAGGCAAAGTTTTCAAAAAGTCAAAATTATTAATCTTCCACCTGATGTATCTTTTAAGCATTCTGGAATTTTGCATTTCAACTGAGTTTTCTTAATTTATTATGGATGAGTGATCCAGAACGTTCCCGTGCTCCTTTTTGTAGAGTTTTGCTGTAAATCATTCACTACCTTCCGGACAGGTCTTCCTGCAGAGAGACAGGGAAGTGCTTTTAGGCCCAGCGGCCCCTCCCTCTGTCCAGGCTCCCATGTGACCCCCTTGGGCTTCTGTAGAAGTTTTGCTCCCTTGGGTCTGGCTTCAGACCTGCGCTCTTTGAGCGTGTGCCTTTGGCAGGGTTCAAGTGCAGTTACCTGTTGTTTCTTGTGGTGGAGCAGTGGGTGTGGCTGCAAACAAAAATAATTTCATCCGGATAAACCAGATGGTGGAGAGCGGTGTCAGCAGGGCGGGTCCCTGCTCGCTCTTACTCAAGCCCTCGGTAAGAGCCTGGAGTCACACTCTTTATCTCTGTCTCCTGACCCGGGGTCAGCGTGCCTTTAAACCAGCCTGTGTCAGACGCGCCTCGTGGTATGTCTGGACACTGGACTGTGGAGCGTGGTTCTGGAAAAAAAACAGATGTTGGTCACCTTTCGGCAGTGACAGAGGCCCAGTTTTTTTTCTTGGAAAAATCTGAAAGGGTGGTGGATTCATTCCCCGGTGGATTAAAAAGAAGACTTCCCTGAGACAAAAGCCCCTTTGAATACTAGTGTGAGCTTTCGAAGGACATACTCTTAACCTGAATCCCCGTTCCCCACCCCCCACCCCCAGCAGCATTCTGAGTTTCTCTTCCTCAGCAGACCCAGCTCCTGCCCTTCTCCCAGTGCTGCTGTCCTCTGAACCTGCTCGTGAGGCCAGGGCCACTGCTGGGTGTCCGGCAGGTGTCTGAGCCCTGTCTGCTGGTCTGCGCGTTCCTGTCACCGGCACAGCCCCTGCTCTTGGCTGTCTCGGGGAATCTCTCTCCTGGTCTGGCATGTGTAACTCTGGTGAGAAAAGGACAGAATAACTCCTGTGAATTCCCTACAACCCAGCTCCAGAGAGTCCCATTCAGTTTCAAACAGAGTTACAAGACAATAAACAAAGGCCCTGTGTGTCTCAGCTGAACACCGGCCTGGGGTGAATTTCCCGAGTATCAAGCCCTCAAAGGAAACGTTCTCCCAAATGGGAGATCTAGAGAGGACATTCCCAGTCTGATTACTCTGGAAACCTAGCTGCCAGTTCCGTTCGCTGCATACAGATCTGCTTCTATAAGAAGGTTCTTACACGCTGGTAGGTATTAGCTCCTCCACTTCCTAGCTGCATGATCTTGCAGGAATTAACCTTTCAAATTTTTGAGTTCCTTGTTTGTAAAAGAGGGACAATAATGCCTTCCCTTAGGGTTGGGTTGTTGCAAGGATTCAGGGAGAGAATATGTCAAGTGCAGGTGAAGAGAAAGCATTTCGTACATGGAGACCCTATTGCTATTTAATGTGTGCCATCTGGGGACGAGGCAGTGGACACGAACGTGAAAAGACACGGCATGGCCCCGTCCATGTGCAGTTTATGACCCACTGGGCAGTTGGACCCATGAACTGGTCGTTTCAATAGGGTGTGGGAGCAGAAAGCTGCAGGCACACAGACGGCACTGGAGGAGCGCAGCTGAGTTCACCTGGAACCTGGTAGTGCTTGAACTTCGTTTTGCTTTGTAATTGCCTAATAGGGACTCATTTTCTGGCCAGATGGAATCACGGGTGTAACTAGGTGGGGCAGGTGAGGCCAGAAGCCAGGTGCAGCCCAGGGGAAGAGGTGTGGAGGTGGGGAAGGGCGTGGCGTGCAGAGCCCTGCCCATTGTACACAGCCATCCCTCAGGGAAGCTACTTCCTGGAGAGCCAGACAAGACCCCGTTGTCCTCACCACTGTCCAGGTCAGCTGTGACTTTCCAGACACCCATTGCACTGCTCCCACCTGTTCTCCTAGTGCCAGCTAGAATGTGAGAACTTCTGAGTCCTTTCTCCTCTTTCCCCAGTGCACAGTCTGCTTGTAGTGTGCCATCTTGGCTATAGTCATGGAAACCATCTTGCCGGCATCTTTTTTTTTTTTTTTAAGAGGGGAAGGGAAGGAGTAGGAGAGGTAGAGAAATGTCAATGTGCCCTGACTGGGAATAGAACCAGCGACCCTTTGGTTTGCAGACAAGCACTCAATCCGCTGAGCCACACTAGCCAAGGCATGACACCGGCATATTTTACCTTTAGCTGTTTTTGAGGTTTAGGCTGTTAGTAACTTGAAGTTCTCAGAACAATTCAAACTCTGGGCCCAGCGAAGGGTGTGGTCAAAAGGGATGTGACAGATTTCATGAAGTGTTTGGTCATTCTTGAGTTTGACAATAAATTCACCAACTTGGCCTTGGAAGCTGTCCACAGTGTGGCCTCTACTAATCTTTCCATTATATCTTTCCATAGCTCATATTCTATTCCATTCAGCTGGAAACGCTCTCTTTTCTTGACCCCCTCTGATTGGATACAATCCTTCTCTTGTTTGAATCCACCCTAGCAAATTTTTGACACTGCCTCAAAATGTTCCACATGTGTTGTCTTGAATCATGGTTATATAAGTTCTCATCTTGCCCTTTCTGGGAGATGACAAGCCAGTGAGTCGACATCAGAAACCCTGCCTTCTCCCCTTTGTATTCCAGTGCCAAGTATACAGAATGTGTTCAACAAACATTGCTGAGTACTCGACAAACTAAAGAAAGTGAAAAGAACATGATTAAACACCTACAGTGCACCAGATGGTGACTGGAGAGGCCTCGAAAGCCACTGTCCCAGTTTTCAAGTCTTCCTGACTAGCTGTGGTCTTGGGTTACAAACATCAAACTTATCAGAGCCTTCGGAGTACCTAAACAAATGCTATTGTTAAAATAGTATCGATGTGGCCCCATTAGCTTTAGAAATCGATAATGAACAACAGAAAATAGGTGTCTGTGCGTAGCAGTGACTAGTGACATTTTCTGTAGAAGGGCTGGTGTCAGGGATCTGGGGTTTCTGAAGGCACTTTTTATGACAGGTAGGTCGGTGAGTTCTGTTCGGAGAACTTGCTCCACCTGACTAGTGGTTGTGCAAATGCCTTGGATGGGTCTGTGCAACTCATCACCTGTAGCATAATGTAGATTGCAATTCCAAGAGCAAGAAAAACAGCAGAGGGAAGGTTTGGACTATAGCTCTGTATGGGCTTGGCTGAATCAGTCAGTTTTATTGTGATAGTCCTGTATAACACACAACTGCAAAGTCTGAATGGCCTGCAATAACAAAAATATACATTGTTTATTCGTGTAGTTTTTCAGTGACTATGAGTTGGTGTTGCGGCTTAGGGCCACCCCCATATCTTTTGCTATTCTGGAACCCAGGCTGAAGGAACGCCCCCTCATTGGTCAGCAGTGTTCCCATGTTGGAGGGCAAGAATTCAACACAGCTAGCAGAGGTTCACAATGCCTCCTAATGGCTTCATTAGAAAATGACACGCTGTCATTTCTGCTCACATTCTATTGACCAAAGTATTTGACATACCTGAGTCCCAATTCACGGGGGCAGAGAATGGGGAAATGAGAGGACAGAGTGAAAATTGCTCAATTATACTACAGTCTACCACAGGGACACATAGAATATTTTATTCCTTCAACTGATGGAAGTATGACCTCCTGGCAGAGAGAGCCCAGTACCTTACTTTTTGCCTGGCACATTATTGACACTCTGTATGTGTTTAGGGAGTGAATGATTGAACTCTCATAGCTCACGAACTCTCATAGTTTCACGAAGTGCATGGCCTTTCTCTGTTTGCAGCTGGTAGTTCCTTTTCGGAACACAGGGCATGTACAGGTTGTATGTCACTGGAAGCTCTAATCCCAGTCTCAGCCAAGCGTTTGCTGCTGTCCTTTGTGCTGGGGCTTTCAGGAGGGCAGAATCTGTAGCCAGAGTTGTCCTTGGGAGGACTTGTGGGTGAGCAGATGTAAAAAGGTGGTTTGGGCGGCTCCCCACCCATGGCCACACCCTGTGAGGGACCAGCAGTAGATGGAGAGTAAATAGCAGGTTTCACCTGGCAGGCCTTTCCCCACCCAATGAGGAGGATGGGTGTGCCTTGTTGAGGGAAGCTCATTACATAGAAGTTTAACCTTACAAAGTGGGCAGCTTGGGAGGGGCCATTTCTATAGCTGAAGTTTGCTCCTTTCAAGAGAAATTAAGATTCCTTTAAGTAGTGCTATGGTAATGGCAAGAAGGTTGGAAGTGGGAGTTTGGAATTAAGCAGGTCTGTGTTGGAGCCTCAGCTCCACTTGTTGTGTGACCTTGGGCAAGTCACTGCATCTCAGCCTCAGCTTCCTCAACTATAAACTGGGCAGAATGATAGTACGTACCTCAAGGGCTCCTGTAAGTATTAAATTAGCTGATGTGTATAAAGTTCTCAGTCTCATTACAATGCCTAGTATGTAGAAAACATAGTAATTGGAAGCTCTTATTATTATTATCATCATCATCACCATCATTATTTTAAACAACTAAATTTCAAAAGTTACAGACTTTAATTACCTTGAGATTCTCAGGAAAATGCCTATTTTTCAAAGCAAGGAACTCTTATAGCTCTTAGGAAGGGCAAGAAGCAAAAACGTAGAGAAGGGGGAGGAGGAAGGCCAAGAGGGAGAATAGAGGAATAGGAGACCTGGGTACATTGAGGCATCTGAAGAAGAGACGTTAACACTGGATTGATGGGAAAAGAGGCTCCGGGGCTTTGGGAGTCCACGGGGAGGAGGTGGGAGTCCAGAGCTCAGGAGGGACATTGAGCTTCCGGGGACCAGAACTGAGAAGGGTCTGCTCCTTAAGACAGCATAGGCTATGGAAAGCAAGAGAGATGAGCTAAATCAGACTCACCAGAAATGAACAAGAACCGAAGTCTTGGAAGACCAAGGGAAACACCAGTTTCTTGGGCACATGGGTGGTGGCGGTGAAGGCAGCTAGGCCCAAGGTTCAGTCTCTAGAAGCAATGGCTGGGAGTGAGATCAGGTCAGAAAGGAGGAAGGGGGTCGGGGGTGATTGCTGCCAGCACCTCGGGACAGGCACACCTTGCCTAACAGGCTGGGGCGGGGCAGGTGTGAGAGCATGACAGGTATGGGCAGAGGCAGGGCAGACGGTGTGGACTGACATCACTGATGAGGCCATGCCAAGACCGATCAGCCTCAGGGGAGGTGGGGCTCAAGGCGAATCGTTGAAGGTAGGGAAACTGAGGCTCTTGTCCTTTCCAAAATTTTCCTCTTGTTCGGTTAGCTTCCTGCCTTCATGTACTTCCAGGACTAAAGTTCTCTTACTTAGGATTTCATGAAATGTTGAACAGAAACCCTCGGAGGAAGAGGCACCATACTGCAGGCATTTGGAAAACAAAACAAAAGGCACCTCTTTCTGCCACAAGCACCTCGGCAGAACCTTGAGGGTCTGTGGTTTCATATCTGCAGTTTCTTCTCACAGCCCCGAGCACGTCTGCTTTGTTCGCAGATGAGTGCTTGGTGTCTAGCTCAGTGTCTGGCACATGGCGGGTGTTCAATAAATATTTGCCAAATGAATAAATGGAAAATGCTGGAACATCTAGAATAGCTCTTGTGAAGAGAATTTCAAAGTTCTTTTGTGTTAAAAGTGTGAGAACTTCAAAAGAGCTAGATATTTATGGGTCTGAGAGGAGGGTGAGAAGCTCAAGTCTGGAAGCGATTTGG
>PVKM010045078.1:0-12061 GCA_004027735.1 Carollia perspicillata
TTTTTTTCTTGACAGTGAATTGCCCTATCAATAAATAGGAGGGAAAATGCAGGCTAAGGTGGGTCAGGCAGTTGGAAAGTTGACACCTGATGCGCAAGAGGCAGCCTGTCTGCCTAGTCTGTCTGTGGCTGATGCCCCCAGTAACACCTCAGCCCCAGGTGGAGTGTTAGGCGATCAGTCAGGAGAGAGACAGGTAATGCCGGGCTCTGGATCTGGTTTCCTACAGAGACCTTAGAGGCTACTCAGTGTTGGAGGCAGGGTGATGGATGGAGAGATGACAACCTTTGAATTATTGAGCAGTTATATAAAACTTCTATACATCCATTCTTCCTTCCCTCTACCCCACCAAACTCACCACCAAACCTGTTTAAAACAATCTGTGCCATTTGCCTGCAGTGGATATTCCCTTGAGATCAGTCCCCAGAAGTAACGGAAATGCCTGAGACCTAGACATGCAGCAGTTGCTGGTTCCCATGATAGCGAGGGCCAACTCTGTGAGTAACAGGGATGGTGTGGCTCTGGTGGCATGCCCTGGAGTCCTTGTTAGGTGTCAAGGCACCTGAGTTCTGAACCTGGTCCCAGCACTCAGCAGCTGTGTGACCTTTGACAATTCACTGGAGTTCTCTGAGCTCCTTTCATCCTCAGTAAAGGGGCAGAGAAGGGGCAGCAGTTGGATGATGTCTAAATCCCTTCCAGCTCCATCATCCTTTCAATGAGTTGAGTCTCTCTTATGTGTGTTTAAAGGATCTGGAATGAAGATCAAGCCTCCATCAAATCCCTGTCAAATACCTAGACCTTCTCTTCATGCCCATGGGTGTGATCTCCCCAATTTTCCATCATCTTGCCATTAACCTTTTCCTGGATTTTAAGGAAAGACACTCTCTCTTTGAGAGCGACCGCGCACTTAGGGATCAGGGACTGCGGGAGTTTGGTGCTATCTGCACCTCCTTCCCCTCCACCACAGGATGCCGGAGTAGGCGGGGCCTGCAGGAAACTCAGCTCTTCACCCCTGAGACCAAGGAAATCCCCAGTGCACCGACACTGATGGTAGAGACACTTCTTCGCCTTTTCAGCCTTGATGTCCCCATTTTTATTCTTGTCACTTCTTACATTACTGTAGAGCAATTCATAGTTACCCCAGACTTTCAGGTTTATTGTATCCTCCCAACCCTCTTATGTAAGACTCACATCCCTTTTTTTCAGATGAGGAAACTGAGTCTGAGAACTGCTAAGGGGCTTAGCTGAAGCCACCCAGGAGAGTAAGGGCCTTATGGGGAACCCAGGCCTGCCCCCAAACCTGGGGGGATGGGACTGTGTTCCTGTACCTGCCAGCACCCCATCTGCAGTCCCCTCCGTCTGCAACACCTCTCCCTCCCACAGGGGCTGCAGAGGGTACACAAGAACTTCGTCAGCTAAGGGCTCAGAAAAACCCTTGCACACCTGGCAAGCCCCTTCCCCAGGACACTGGCCACTCTGGCAATAACATGTCTAGCATAGCGGGAGCCTTGCCCCAGGGCCCACTCCTCTGTTCTGCTCCAAGGCCCTGGGGTTCAGAGACCGGAGAACCCAGTGTTCCTGAGCCAATCCCTTTGACTCCAAGCCACTGGGCTGAGTCCCCCAGGAGGCCTGCCCCACACCCCGCTCTCCCCTCTGCGCTGTATGGATGCAAAGGCACCACTTTGTCCCAGAGGTTGGCTGGAGTGTTTTCGGGTGGAGCCTGTGCTCGCTCCTCCAGAACCAGCCTCTGCAGTCGCCCAGCTTACCCTTGTTGCCTCACCCTGGAAGACACAGTGAACCATTAGCCTTTTGCAAGATGAGACATTGGCCTTTATTGTGGGCCCGGGGTTGGGGGGCATGAGAGCAGAGCATACAGAAGACCAGGCAGCACTCTGGCCAGAGGGCCGAGGCAGGTGGCAGCGGGTGTCCACGCAGCAGCGGCAGCAGCAACCTCACTTGCTGCACTTCCTGGGGGAGCACCGGCACTGCATGGCATTGAGGACCTCATGATAGATGATGGAGCCATTGGTGCAACGCAAGGGCACCTGCATGGGCTCTGTCCGCGTTGGCGAGCAGCAGGAGCACTGGTCCTGCACATCCTCGGTGTCGATGGAGTACAAGGCTTTGCTGTCACATTGACCCTGCAGTGGAGCAGAGAGAGGACAGGGCACTGAGGTGGTGGAGAAGCCTGGGGTAAGGAGGACTCTGAGGCAGCCTGCTTCCCTGACTAGCGCTCCTCCAAGCAAGGCAGCCCTGGCCTCCCCAGAAATCCCAGGACAGCAAAGCAGCTTCTAAAGGTAGGTCTCAGGGAAGTCTGACATGTCCTCCGTCCTGATGGTACCATCACATCCAGATCCCTCCAGTTGTAAATTCTACGCACGTCTGATGGATCTCACGGAATATTTGCCCCCACCAGCTTCCATAAATAACTCTCCGTTCTCTTTGAAGGACTTGTTGAATCTTTCTGGGGGTTTTGTTTGTTTGTTTGTTTGTTTGTTTGTTTTTGTCTTTTTCTTCTGGGGTCAAAAATTCCCAGTTAATTCAATATAGCACTTGCTTGAACATAAAATGCTTCCAGTTCTTTTCACTCCCCCTCCCTGTGAGTTTTCCAGATCCTGTGACATGTAACTAAGGAGAAGTCTCCAAACAAGGAGGCTCCGCCGGCCACTGGGCCTCATCGAAGTCAGGGGAACGTACCTGGCAGTAATGAATGTCCACTTGCTCTTCGGACTTACAGTTTCCCACTTTGACATACTGCAGCCTGGCCGTGATATCCTTGCAGTTGGGCTTTTCACCTGCAGGACAGGTGAGAGATGGGGCCGGGCCTGGCTGGGGTTCTCTAGAACACATGCCCGCCTGGCTGTCTCATAGGGCTGGAAATGGTCACCAAATCACCAACTCCAGCCAGAGGGAGGGGAATTATGTCACTCTGGTTCACCTGGTCCTTCATATTCAGAAATGTAGTTATTGCTAGGTCTAACTTACTGAATGGTAGGATTTTAATGGCAGGAGGAGCCTAGATATGCTCTGCTTTGGTGATGTGGTGATGGGTAAGGCTTGCTTTTATATAATCGAGGACTCTAAAAGCCATAATGACTGAAACAATCCTCTTATGCATGTTCCAGTATCCAGAAGCTCATGAGCAACACAGTAGCCAATAAACATAATTAACGTCTATTCATCCCTGCCTTTGGGGTAAGAGGGAAGGCCAATATCATGGCCACATAAGGGTGCTCACTGCCTCTGGGAGGATCCAGGAGACCCTAGGAGCCTTTGTGGCGTCTGCTCTTTGGGTACCTGCAAGGCACTGGCATGGGCTTCCTTACACACGGGTGTTAGCGGCATTTGGACCTGAATGCTACCTGCCCATGGAGAATTCTAAGATTTCATGGCAGCTCACCATTCCCCATCTGAATGCTGAGAGTTCTGCATTCTTGGATGGCTCCTAATCTGAACCGACCCTAAGTACATATTAGCCTGCCTTCCAACCTCCAAATTACTTCATTTTACAGTGAAAACCCACCGACTACATTAAGAGGATGAATGAGAAATATGTATTTAGAGCCCTGGCTGGTGTAACTCAGTGGATTGAGTGCGGACCTGCAAACCAAACAAACGCGGTTCCATTCCCAGTCAGGGCACATGCCTGGGTTGCAGGCCAGTTCCCAGCAGGGGACACATAGGAGGCAACCATACATTGATGTTTCTCTCCCTCTCTCCCTCCCTTCCCCTCTAGAGATAAATAAATAAAATCTTTAAAAAATATTTTTTTTAATTTAAAAAGAAAAGAAAAACATATTTAGGTGAACATACTATATTGTTTCTCTGTAGGTTTAAATCTCTGAGACTGGCTTACCTTCCTTATGAAGGGTCCCAACCTGCCAAATGCACTAACCAACAAAGGCTTTTTTTTGCTCATTTTGCAGATTAACAGTCTCTTAACCCAATACCTTGTGCCGTGTGCCTAGAGAGAATTCATCGTCTCTCGTAGTTTTCTGACTTCACATTCTTAAACCATTCAAACAGGAATCACAGAAAGAGACAATTTCAGACTGTTTCTTCAGTCTGCAACTTGGTTATAGCAGTCACAGGGACTGTCGGAACAAGCCACCAAGAAAAGAGGGAATGCTTGAGCACTGAAGCTATTCATGTGTTCACTCTTCCTTTCTTCACCCAAAAATGAACATGGGCCTGTGTACCCAAAATAGAACCAAAAAAAAAAACCCAAACTTCAAAAATATTAGTCCAGGCAGTAGTTCTAGCTTCAGGGCTATGCTCATGAACACAGAACGTGCGGTGAGAACACTGTCTGGTCTGCAGACTCGAGCCCCATCCCCAAAGCGGCTGCTGTGAGCTATTAGGGCCAACTAGCATAACATGACTGCGAGGTAAAGAGGGACCAAGAGTAAAGAAGGGGAGGCTAATAAACTTAGACCAGCCTCATAATCACAGAGAGGACAATATGTTCTCCGCAGCCCCCACAGCCCATGGTGGGTCTAACATTAGCCAGCGATGGCTTCCCTTTCTCTCTGAGATAACTGTGTAACACTCAGTGAATAGGTGTGTATTGAGTGTCTGCTCTGTCAAGATCATGGATCAAGGGTACCTGTCTTCTAGGAGCCCTGGCTGGAGAGAGAAGATATTCTCTCATGGTAAGATGATGAGCAACCCAAGACTCCATGAGGGGAAAGGCAGGTGAGAGGCTAGAGCCAGTGAGGAGTTCGGAGGGAAGTGGGGAGAGACTGATTCACAGGCATTGGAAAGGGGATTTGAGCAGGGGGCAGCCTAAGAACATTCAGGGAGGAGTGACAAATCCCTGCAGGACTGAACATAATGACTGGCCAGTGATCAAGAAATATCTTTCTGGAATAAAGCTTACTCCAAAGAACAGTCCCTGGACTTGGTCTGATGGGTTTCAAGGGACAAGCTATTGGTAATGTACTTACATATGTCACAGCAGGTGCCTGGACTTCTCATGATTTTCCCCTTAAGAAAACAGCAAAGTCCCAGATTAATCACAAATAGTACATAGTGGTCAGCTTTCGGGTCACTTCGCAGGCTAATTCCTGGCTCTGGACCCACGGCCCTGAATTTAGGTCCCCAGATGTAAACTATGCTTTCCCACCACAAATGTGAGAAGAGTGACCACTCTACCTGACTAGGCGGAAACAATTTTGATTATCCAGAATTTTTTCCCAGTTGAGTCCTCAGGATCAACATTCTCAGGGAAGACTAGAAATCAGTTTGCTCTCTCACCTCCCATTCAAGGACCACACATTCAGTTCCCCGACCCCGTCCCCACCGAGGGAAAGGTATTTTTTTAAAAACATCATTTAGTGCAGAGGGTTTTGTCTGTCCGTCAGACTTGGTCTTGTAATTTCATCGACTCTTATACTAAGTCAGGGATCTCCCTTGGACACTGGGAAATCACGCCAGAGCTGGACTGCATGCTGTTCAGGAGAACTCTGTTCTTGGTCAGAGGTGGAGACAAGCAAGAGGAAAGCAGGGCCCGAGTGCCGGCTACTCACTCCCTGAGCCAGGCATGCGTGTTCATCCAAGGGTGGGCAGTCTGTGACCGTCTTCTCCCAGATGTACTCCCCCTTCTCACTGACCCTGCAGAAGTGACTGTCACAGCCATCCCGGTACATCTGATCACGCTGAAAGCAAAGAAGGCAAATTTGAAGACAGTGTTTGGTTACAAAGCCACTTCACACCATGACCTTGAGTCCATGGAGTTGCTGAAACAATTTGGAAGACTACAGAACAAGAAGGAGACGTATCTACAAAGTCTCCACGCCCAGAATACACAAACTGTGGAGCTCTTCTACAACGTATTGACTAGGAGTAGGGCTGCATAAATGTAGAGATCCCCAAACTCTTCCGACCACTTAAAACCTTAAAGAAGTAAGACACGAGAGGGTAAACTGGCTACTCAAACAGAACGAGAGATGACCCAGGCATCGCCTCCCAACCCCACCAGTTCTGGCTTTCACAGATGAGAGTTTCTTTCACCTTGATTGCCTTCCAGTCTCACAGACATCAGGCTGGAGAAATTTCTTAAAATTTCACCAATTTCAAATCATGGGCTAGGCACCAAGGGGTCAAGAAGAGTGACAAAGTAACAAAATCAACAAGACAGTTCTTTGTCTTCCATAAGTTATCCATCCTCTCTTTACAGATTAGAAAGAAGTCACTGATGACTCAAACTTAGTCCCTTTTTCTTTTAGAAAAGATCCCAAAATAGGAAACCAGAGGCTGATACAAGGGGGACACTTGAGTTCAACTGGCTCCCACCTTCAGTGTCATGGTCCGTCCTCCCCTCAGCCAGATGGTGCAAGCCACAGGCAGGCATCTCCCACAGCATTCGCCTTGGGTCTTCTCTTCCTTGTAGCCCTGCGTCCAGGGGTAAATGCAGCCGTAGTTAACCTCCCCTCCACACCCTCGTCCCAGCTGGGGTGGCTCCGTCAGCTCCTCGCCTCTCCTAGAGTTCAGAAGGTCCACACCCAGCTCTGACTAACCGTAGTCAGCTCTCAGTCCCCTGGATGGCATTGCTGCCCCCCACAGAGGTGGACCTGGCTCGAGTTCCAGCAGCCAGGCCTAGTGGATTAGACCTCGCTCCTGAGCTCCAGGCTTGTAAGTTCAGTTGTTCCCTTGACAATTATTTAGCTTATTGTCATCTTAAGGCTTATTAGTACATCCAAAAACTTGATTTTTTTTCTCCAAATCCTGTCATTGTTCAATCTTGCCTTTCCCAGTAGTTTCATTACCCCGTTCCTCAAACTAGAAATCTGAGCGTCACCCTTGACTTCCCCCTCTTTTTGTCCCCTGCTCATCACCAAATCTTGCCAAAATTGCATCTCCAACTCATCTGCTGCTTGTCATGGCCAGTGTCCTCTGTCGTCACTTAGTCTAAGAGATCATCATTGACCACTGGACTCTGATTTGAGTCTCAATTTGTCTTCCAACCTTCATTCTCACTCCCCTACTATGGGTCACTACACATTTGCTAGAATGACTTTCTTAAAATATAAGTCTAGTCATGTTATCCTTTGCTTAAAAACCCTCAGTGGATGCCCTGACTGGCGTGGCTAAGTGGATTGAGCACCAGCCTGAGAACCAAAGGGTCGCTGGTTCAATTCCCATTTGGGGCACATGCCTTGGTTGCGGGCCAGATCCCCAGTAGGGGTCACATGAGAGGCAACCACACATTGATGTTTCTCTCCCTCTCTCTCTTTCCCTTCCCCTCTGTCTAAAAATAAATAAATAAATAATCTTAAAAAAAAAAAACAGTGGGCGAGGGTATGGAGTTCTGGTTCTTATAATGGCAGAGTAGCTTGTATTGCACTGACTGTCCTGCAGATGACAACCTAAATTATAAAATATATATCTAAAGACACTGGATAGCCAAGATCAGGAGTACACTATTGGTTATTTAATCCTTGAAAGAGGGAACCATCATGGACAAGAATCTTGTTTGAATGACTTTTCCCATGAGCACTCTGCATGGCCCCGGACAGCCAGGACGTGCATAGACGGGTAAGTTGTATTTACCTGAGGAGTCAGAGGATGGAGTTTAAAACCCCTAGAGTAGCTGAAAACCAATGGGAGAAAACTCAGACAAGAGAAAGTCAAAAAGGAGAAGCCTCCTGATCTGCACATAAATTCCCTTCAAAACCCTAGTCGGTCCCCGAGTTACTTGTGCACGAAGGAGCGGATAGGAAGGAGCCCAGGGACAAAAGGACGGGTGGAGCGGTCAAGAGCTGAGCAGAGATGTCAGCCCCCACACCGCAGAGGAACCGGGTTGCAGGCCGAGTCCCGCCAGGCTGAAAGGACTAGTTAAGCACCTTGGGTTTCCGTTCAAATTTCAAAAGAGCCAGGCGTTGGGATTAAGAATTATATTTTAGGACTAAGACATATGTCGTATAAGGACTCTGTCACCCTTGGACTTAGAGAAATATTGAAATTGACTCCCCTACCACATAATTTAAAAGGGGGACTTCTTTAGATCAAGGTGAACCACCAATAATCTAAGTCAGAAGCAAACTTAACATTCACCAGAGGAAAGAGCAGAATTGAGACTCTTCACTGTATTTCACACCAACATCAACACATAGTAAAAAATTCCATACAAAGGAACGGGGGGAAATATAATCCACACTCAAGAGAAAGGTTACTCAATAGACTCAGACACACAAATGACCTTCATACTGCAATCAGGAAGCAGGAATTTTAAAATCACTATGATAAACATGGTAAAGAGTCTAGAGGAAATAAATGGATGTATTTGAAAAGAGATGGAGAATTTCAGAAGCAACCTGGAAACTTAAAAAAAAATGGAGATCCTAGAACTAGAACATGGTAACCTAATTTTAAAAAAAAAAACTCACTAGAGTTGATTAACTGTGGAAAAGGAAGGATTGGTAAATTCTAAAACCGATCAATAGAAATTGTCCAAACTAAAGCACAGTGGGGAGAAAAGGTTGGAAAAAATATTCAGAGCTCCAATAGCCAGCAGAACAGTATCAAGTGGTCTAATTCACATGTACAGTTCCAGAAAGACAGGAGAGAGAAAATGAAGCAAAAAAAGTTATATAATCATTGAATTTTTTTTCCCCCTGATTTGATAAAAAAAGAATCAACTCACAAATCCAGGAATCTCCATGAATCCAAAGTAGAAAAAGTATAAAGAAAACTACTCAAAAGCACATACTCCAACTTCTGGAATCCAAAGATGAAGAAAAACTGTTCAAAGCAACCAGTAGGAGTGGGGGTGTGGGATGCACACAGGAAAATAATAAAAATGGCAACTAATTTGTCTTCAGAAACAGCACAAGCCAGAAGACGATACAACAACATATTTAAAGTGGTAAAATAAAAAACTTTCAACCTAGAATTCTATATTCAATAAATGAAGGCAAAATAAAGACACATCAGATAAACGAAATCTGAGAAATAGAATGCCTTTTGGATCACACTATAAAAAATGCTAAAAGAAGTTCTTTCAC
Source organism: Carollia perspicillata (assembly GCA_004027735.1). Lineage (NCBI taxonomy): Eukaryota > Metazoa > Chordata > Mammalia > Chiroptera > Phyllostomidae > Carollia > Carollia perspicillata. The sequence goes on from PVKM010045078.1 coordinate 9,003, forward strand.
AAGCTCAAAGGCAATGATATAACATGGAATTTCAGATATATAGGCAGGAAGAGCACTGGAAGTTTTAACTATGGAGGTGAACATAAATTACCACTCTTGGTTCTAGAAAAGACAATTTACTGTTGAAAGCAAAATAATAACTATGTCTCATGAATTTGTCCCTTAGTAGAAGTAAACCATGTGACAGCAAAAAGTACAGGGAAAAGAATATATGGTACATGGAACGGTATATTATTAAATCAAGGAAGACTGTGGTAAGTGAAGGATGCATGCTGTAGTCTCTAGAATAGCCGCTGTTGTAGCCACATCAAAATATTTTCTATTTTCACTTGTGATTTCTTCTTTGATGCATGGATTATTTAAAAGTATGTTCTTTAATTTCCAAACATGGGGGTATTTATAATACCTTGTTTTTACTAATTTCAATTTAATTGTGGTCATAGAACACACTCTATATGATTTTGAATTTTGGCATTTATTCACTTTTTTATGGCCCACCGAGAACTTGGTCGAGAGAGAGGAACATCCCCCGTGTGTTTGAGAAAATGTGTCTCTGTGGTTTAGAGTGTAGGGGTCTGTCGCGTTCAATTCGATCGTTAGCTGACGCAGTTTTCCAAATCCTCCACATTCTTACAGATTTTCGCCCTACTTATTCTATCAGTTACTGAAAAAAAAAACATTAAAATTACCAACTAAAATTGCGGAGAAGTGGGGCCTACTTCTCCCTCTAGTTCTGTAGTTTTTTGTTTCGTGTATTAGAAACTCTGTTATCTGATGCATTCAGGCGCGGGATTCTCGTGCCTTCGTAACGCACTGCTCTTTTACTGTTATAAAATCACCTTCTTTGGTTCTGGGAGCACTCTTCACCTCAAGGTCTGTTTTGTTTGGCATTAATATGTCCTGCTTAGCTTTCTTTCTCCTAGTATTTGCCTGGGATCTCTTTTTCCATCCTTTTATTTCCAACCTGTCTCTCTCTGTCTCTCTCTTTTCCAACCTGTCTATCTCTTTAAATTGAAAGTGCATCTCTTGTAAACATCGTACTAGTGGGTCCTGCTTTTTTATCCAAGTCTGACAATCTCCATTTTTAATTGGGATTTTGTTTTGCCCATTTACATTTAACGTAATTATCCATATGGTCAGGTTTAAATCTACCATTTTGCTATTCATCTGTTGTCCTCTCTGTTCCTTGTTCTATTGTTAATTCTCTTCTGTCTTCTTCTGGTTTAATCACGTTGTTTTTTAGCATTTCATTTTAGTCTCTACTAGCATTTAGCTGTATTTCTTCACACTACTATTTTAGTGGCTACAAGGTTTATACATTTATCAAAGTTCAACAAACTATATACTTAATTTCTGTGCAGTTCGTTGTAGGTAACCTATATACCTCTTTAAAAATAAACTTTACAAATATTTAAAACATAAGACCTTCTATGGCTTCCCATTGCATTTAGAATGATACCCAATCTCCTTAGCATGTCCTGCAAGCCCTGCCATCAGTCTTCCCTAACTTTCTGACCTTGCTTTTGACAATCAAACCCCACGCACCTTCTAAAACCACACACATGCCACCTTCTTCTCATGTGAGGGCCTTTGCGCATGCTGTTCCCCCTACCGGGAATGCTGTTCCCCACCCTTTGAATAAAGAGCCTTTGCCCATCCTTTTGTAATTATTTTAAACATCATTTCTCAGAGAGGTCTTCCAAGATACAACACACACACACATACACGCACTTTATACTATTTAACACAACTGAACTTATCATTCGTCTGTTTAGCTCTCCACGAGAGACACATTTCCAGCCATGTCTGTGCTGTTCCTCCTTGTCTGCCCAGCACCTGACTCAGCAGCCACTCCTATTGTGCACTCACCGAGGAGAGGAGGTCAGCGAGAAACCCTGGATAGAGGCTGAAAGTGAGAGTCCTTCATTTATATCTGCCTTGGAAGAAGCAGCATCTTCTGGACAATATGATTTCATTGTCTTGCAACAATGCCCCCAAATTTGGGAGACAACATAGGATAGCCAACTTTTTATTTTGCACGGTAAGAGTATTTTAAACAACGTTAATACAATAAAAACCAAAAAGCTACCATCCGCTCTCTTACCATTGCATTAAAACCGAAGCTCTTTTAACTTTCTCCAACACTCAAAAAATATAAAAAGAACATAATCTCAATTTTTCAAAGAATAAATTTAGTCAAGTGAGGAACCAACTACGTGGTCATTCTGTTCCTCATTTTGCCACATTTAGTCAAGACCCCGTAGCTCTTCTTCCACGGGGCCCTGGGGTTTCCCTGACATGAATCTGCAGTGTATCAGCCGGGAGCCCCCAGACGGGAGGCCCACTCCACTCCCTCGTCATCGCGCGTAGCTGAATGCTCCTAGCCAGCAGGAAGAGTTCAGAGTGGGCAAGCCCGCTCAGAAATGAATTTAAACAATTTGCTACTCCTAAAATCAAGCTCCTGAGCTGCATGTGTCCTCGGGGATTAGGCTGCAGAGAAAGGGGACGACTGAGCTCCGCACAAACCAGGGCACCTGCGGCCAGCCCGCACATTCCTCCAGGAAACTCACTGCCAGAGGTTGGTAGTCTTCTCAAGGGGTGAACTTTAAACTGAGTTTTCAAAAATGCACAGTTCCTGGAAGGTAGGACCGAAGTAAATGGAAAAGGGCGAGAGAGATGGAATAAAGATTACGAGAGCATGTGAGTGGCTGCCTCCAGAAGGAGGAAGTAAACGAGGGCTGAAGGCAGGCAAGATTTCATGGGAGCTTGGATTGGGGCAGCTTTCAGTGAATGTCAGGAGAAGGGCTAGGAAATACCTGGCGCTCACAGGCCCAGGAGGGGAAGATTGGACAACCTCTTTACAGAAGTGAGGGGGCGAGGACCAACGGAGGGGAGGGCTGCAAAGTGAAGGGACCGGGGCCGTGGGGGCAAAAGCCACACACCAGAGAGGCAGAGGACACAGAGAAGCCAAGGACGAGGAGAAAGAGAGGGCGTGTGGGAGAAGAAAGAACAGGTGGAAGGAGAAGGAGGGATACAGCGTAACAGGAGAGGGACCGTGA
>PVKM010045079.1:0-12060 GCA_004027735.1 Carollia perspicillata
ATGAGGTACTTACTAATACAAGAGTTTGTGATGTAGTCAGGGAGGCATTAAAAAGTGCTTCCCTGAAGGAAAGTGATACTTGAATTGAGATCTGACAAACTAGCATGAGTTAATTTGATGAGAAGAGGCAGAGGTGAACAGGATTCCCCAGACTGCTGAGGAGGTCTGAATGGGGAGAAAGAAATAGAAAGTCAGCAGGCCAGAGTAGCTGCAGCAGTGTAATGAAGGAGCGGGTGAGGCACAGGAGTCAAGGCCAGGATGGGGTGGTGTGAGGCTGTGTGAAGAAGTTCGTTCTACTATGGGATCAGTAGGCTGGATGACATTTTTGTTGTTGTTTTGTTTTAGAAAGTTCATTCTGGTTAAAGTGTGAGCAAAAATTGGAAGGAATTAGAGTGGTTGGTGAGGAGACCAGTGAGGAGACTAGGGAAGTCCTTCAGGAAAGCAAGCATGGTAGCTAAGCAGGGTAGGCTATGGAGATGGAGAAAAGTAGATGGAGTAAGACAATATTTTTAAAGACTGAATTAACAAAGCCACCATTAGTGGCATGGAAGTAATATTTTAGAGATTTCATTTTTAAAAATCTGATTTATTGCCTAAAATCTGTGAAATAACACTAAAAATATGCTCTATGATCTTGGCATTCCATCCAATCAATTTGTTCACTTTCCTCTCAGTGTTCATACATTATTTCTATATATTTGTATTTTAGATATTTTCTAGACTTCTACTTGTCTGTCTTCAATAAAAAATGATTTCTATGAGTAACATAAGATTACAGTTCCCTACAATTAATTGAAAACTTTACAGTAGTTTTCTTAGTATAGAGCAGAAATAGTTTAAAGCTCAGAAAGGGGATTCTGGAGTTAGTGTGGAAGGATCTTGGAATAATGTATTCCAGATGAAAACACAGCAAGGTTGGAAAGCCCAGATCCCTGAGGACTCTTCCTTTTCAGTTCTCTTTCTATCCCCTGCCACCCGCCAAACTCATCTCTCAACTGTGCAATTGAAGAACTCCAAATTTCCATAATTTCTAATGCTTTTCCTGTAATTCCTCAGAATTCTCAAGGGAGAAAGTATCCTACTGTCATTGCCTTGTATTTTCCCTTACCAAAACTGCACGTAACACATCTTTTGAACAACCATCTTTTAAGAATTTACTTGCCCAAACCCTGGGTTTATATCCTGTGTCTCACACTGTTATGTCTCTTCCCACTTGTGAACCTCCTCTTCTAATTATCTGTATTTAACCAATTTCATTAAGTCTTTCTCATTTTGGAAGGCTATTGTTTACTATACATTGGGGCCTAAGAACTAAATCATTCATGGAAAAAATTTTAAAGGCAACTGGGAAATGTCTCTTAAAAGATAGTAGAACTATGAGGTTGATGATGTAGGTTCAGCTACATGCCACAACTAGACAAATGAATGTGAATCACAAAGTTTCAGCAGGGATATGGAGGTAGACACAGAAGCAAGAAAATAATTGAACTAAAGAGAGAACATGAATTATGACAGTATTCACCCCAACAGATTTTGGCTTCTAGGGTTTCGTCAGATCAAAATTCTACAGCATAGAAAGCAGAAGCAGGATGTGTGTATCTGCTTTACTTTTAGGAAAATGAAAGAAATTAACATCACTTTTCCATTTTCTTAAGAGAAGAAAATTGAGTGTAAATAGATAGTATATATACACATTGATGATGATTAAAATTTATCAGTGTAAAAAATTTATCAGCGTTTCAGGCCCAACCTACTTCTAACGAATATAAAATTGGAAGACTGTATTAATAGTGGCAATGGTCTTAGAGGAGCAGATTGAAATAAAAAGAAAAGTATGAAGTTAATGTAGTACTCCTGCAGCCCTCTCTCCCCAGAATGATGAGGTCCATTTTAGGCAAGCAGTTGCCCTTTTTCTGCCTCTTTGGAAAGATGTGTTCTTGGCTATAGCTGTGACACTGAAAGAGAAGAGCAAACTGTAAGACATTACAGCTGTCATCTTACTTGACTCTAATAAGATCATAAGCCACTTAACACAGGGTATTTGTTGGTTAAAGAAAAGCATTTCCATAGGTACTATTTTGAATTGTATTCCAAAAATCCCGTTTGAATTAGCTGTCATTCAGAAAGCATTTTACCCCAAACCATCTTACAATTTAATGTATATATTTATAGTGCCAGTTTTTTAAGGGTTTCAGCTTCAGCACCCCTGTGGAACATTCTTTTCCTGGCAAGGCATTCCAATTTGGAAGAAGAGGAATATCTATTTCTTCCTGGCAGGTTGCTTACATACAAAGGGAGCAGTGACTGGTGTAAACAAGGTGGGCAGTTGATATTGTTCTAGAGGTCATCCAGATGCCCATGTCCTCCTTCTACTGAATTCTCAGCAGCATTAACCCTAGAGGCAATGCTTGTGTGTCAATAGAGGATTCGCCTGGCCCAATGAGGAGGTTAGCGTCCAGAGTAGGGTAGACACCCCAGATGCTAGTAAATTGTAATTTGCAGTAAAAAATAAGAATTTTCTAGGTTTTTTAAATGAGATGATTTTTTCCATATTTACATACAAGTAAATAAACTTTTATTTAAGTAACTCTCAACCCAGATGCTGTTCAGTGAGGAATGTTGTGGGGGTAAGACTCAGCCAGCAAAGTGGACTCCCTTCCTTCTGTTTGTTTGCAGAAATGGAGAGTGCAGGAATGTGAAGGAGTAATTGATTTGAGATATATGAAGATAAGGACCCTATTATCAAAGCAGCAACAATGGATAGTAGATATATTTTAACATTGACAGTTTTACATACACATGCACACACACCTTGGTTGGATAAACTTTGAAAAACCCTATATACCAAAGCTTTGCTTAAGCTGGCCTTCCACCCCATTGGCCATGCCTTCACTCTGGTAAGATTGTTTATGGCTTTCTACATACATGAGATAACATTGGGATAGACTTTGTTCTAAAGCTGTCCTCCAGATGTCTAATTTCCAAACCTGCACTAACTTGTTTTTAGGGTTTAAAATATATTACAATGATTTAATTTCATATTCTTATATTTTGATGAAAAAGTGTATGAAATTGTAGTTGTATTTCAACCTGGAAAGTGTAAAACAAGTCACAGTACGAAAACCAAAATACTGTAACAGTGTCAGGAAGAATAATTTTATATGTATATATCAATATTGATATATATATATCTGATAATTGCTTACAACTAATAAGGGAATCTTTTGATGAGCACAGTATTCTTTTATCCATAAGAAATTCACTATAGTGTTTGTAGATTTAGTTAATTCATCATCTTTTACTAAATCATTTAGAGTCATATTTTCTTCTCTACAAAAAGACTCTTTTAAGATACATTTCATGTCTAATTTACTTGTATACCTCTCACAAATTTAAATATAGTAAATTACCAAATAATATCAGTTGAAAACATAAATTTATTCTATCACTGATACATTTCCTTTTACGTGTTTGTGTATGGTTAACAGTAACATGCAGTGGCCCTTAAAATATCCTAGAGGAAATGACAAACTAGAAAATCCTTAAGAAATTGTCATCAGCATTTTTCTTCTTAAAATTTTGCACTCAGAAGGACTTCATAGAGTTTTCTACTTTCTCTTCAATCAAGAATTTACATTCACTCCAAATTCTTTCCCATTTGACAAATACATTTAATATGATAAATAAGTGTAAGCTTTTACAAAGCAGCCTTTAACTTTATATATTAAAAAAACATATTAAAATCCATCTACATTTGGGTTGGCAATGTATCTTCTTGATCTCTATCCTAACGAAAACATACCCAGTCAAATGTGTGATTTACTTTCATAATTTTGTCCCAAATCCAGCTGTTCTTCATTAGTACACTTACTTCCCAGATCCTAGGATAAATTTTCAGATAGCAGGGTTTTTTTGTTTTGTTTTTTTAATTAGTTCTTTCTTCTTTGGGCTTTAAAAAGCCCTGATTTCCAGACATTGTTGCAAAGCTGATGATCTTTCATCAACTTGCTTAAATCAATGTGAATTTAAATGTTCAAGGATTTATTTTACCATCAAATCAATACCAATAATATAGATGTTATTCTTACTTGAGATATCATGTTATAGTGAACAGAGCTGGACTTATAGATGTGTCGTATAAGAACTAATTACAAGGTGACATGTTGAGGACAGGCAGGCTCTGTGGAGCTTCATCCAGTCACGTTATGGACAAAAAGCAGGTGAATTTTCTCTTTATATTAAACTTCTCTCCCTATCAAATACTCCTATGAGGGTGGTGCTTGAAATTCTCAGCCATTTTTATTTTGGCGTAATAAAGGAAAACAAGTTTCTCAAAATCTAGTGAGTAAAGAAGAGAACACAAACTGAATGACTAAAAAAAGTAAGATGTAGCATGGAAAGCTAAAGAGGACTTAAGGAGAGATCCTGTGGCCAAGGATAAAAGTCAAACGCTGTCTCTTGCATTACCTGCAGTGATCAAGATCCAACCACCATGTTTATTCCAGTTACCACTCTACAATAAGTTAACAACTTAAGTAGTAACCTTTCTAGGAGTGGCATAGAAGATGCTTGCTATTTAAAAATCCTATATTTCAGTGACTACAAACCAAGGAGAATAAATGAAAGTCATGGTTGAGTAACTATGCAGAAGTTGGGATCAGAGTCCTGGTGTATATTAATTGTGTGGAACATAAAATGCTTCTGAGGAACAACTGTAAAGTAATGGAAAGGGCTATGATGAATATAATTCTGTTGGGATGAAGCTCAGGTATTGCAGGAACAAATGCCAATATTTTTTCCATGCAGGGATTAATTACATGGTCAACAGCTGGAATTTACAAGGAGGCGTATTAAATAAAATAGCAGGCAAGCTTGAACTGCATTCCCACAAAAGCCATAAAATGGGAATACCAAGAGAACTGGCTAATGTAATCTTTCACCTATTTTTTTAGGCACAGCTGTCCATATAAGGTTAGGGAGATGGAAATTTGTGAGTACCAAACTGTGTGCCACATTGTAAAGATTCAATATGAGCAATTTTATGCAGCTATTAAATAAAATCTGTGCCTTAGAATGTGAATATCTCAAACCCACTTGATTTTGAGTGGGGACAATATGTGTGTGTGTGTGTGTACACATATACACACATACATATTGCCACTATTTTCCTTTCCATTCCCAAAAGGAATTCTTCCTTTTATGCATTGGTTACATGAGCTCATTTCATACATGCTTCCTCCAAAATCACTGGAGAGCCAATCAGTTCTGGAATTTGGCAAGTTTCTGAAAATGAAGTATGGAATCTTCAACAATGGAGGTCAAAGTACATAATGATTTACAGTAACTTTAGCTGCATAACCTAACTTAGCACAATTCAAAAATCTTTCAGAGACTACCGCTACATTTAGAATTAAGTCAAAACCCTTTTCTATTTTCTACAAATCCTTGCATGCTACATCCCTGCCTCTCTGTCCAACTTCATTTCCTAACCCCCTCTCCTCTCTCACTACATGGAGATGTGCTGGCCTCCTGCCAGTTCTTCAAAAGGCTCCTTCCAGCTTCGTGGAATGTGGTCGCCTCTCCCTGGAATTCTGTCCCCCCTGCCCTTGGTATGTGTCTCTTTTTTATCCTTTGGGTCTCAGCTTACTTCCCTCTTTAAAGAGGTCTTCTCTGACCACTCTTTCCAAATTAGGTCTCATAATTTTATCAGAGTTCCGTATTGATTACCTTCATAAAATATATCTCAAATTACCTTCTGGAATATCTCCCACTCTGGACTACAACTACCATGAAGGTTGAAAGTAGGCGCGTGTCATCAGTACCTAATAGAGGGTTCAGACGTTCTACAGTGCTTTTTAAAACTGGGTCATAAAATCTGGGTTGTGAGATATCATGAGCATTGAAAAATTCAACAGAAATGAAAATATCAGAGTGCATTGCACGGGGTGAGATAAGTATGTTTTAATCAAAATATTGTTTCCAAAGTTGGAGTATATATTTGTGTATGTTGGATCATGATGTAAAAATGTACAATGTGGTCCTCAGGGGAGAAAAAGTAAAAGCAACAGGGGGGAAAATGTTCAATAAGTATTTATTGAATTAATAACTTTTTTCCAAATGGAAATGCCTGTCTATAAGTCTTCCCATACTTAAGACTGTTCAGACTAGGAAGATGCCGATGTTTCTTTTCAAAGGTACTAGAAAGTTTCCTTTCCTCGAGAAAGGAAAACTTGTGCTGGTTGCCAGCTGAAATTGGTTAAAGCTTCATTGCTTTGCATTACCATGTTGTTTCCATTTCAGTGTAGAAGTTCCTGTGACATGTAACACTTAAAGGCTTATTGGTTATCTACATGTTAATATTCTTTAAGATTCTTTCCCAAAAGAAGGTTTTGAAGGAGAAAGAAAATTGAGAGGAGAACATGAAGCCTTCGAGGAAAATAATAACATTTGCATGGGGAATGTATTGTCAGCAGAGTTGAAGAATCTAGAAAGTACACTTTGAATTAGTTTATTCCAAATATTTGTTTACTTCACAATTTGCAAAAGCAGGGTGCTCATGCTTTATGTGGTCAACCAGAGAAAAGTGTAGTGGTGGAGTAGAAACCGAAGTGTGTGTTTTAGTTAGTTATATGAAGTGATCTGCAATGGTCCCATTGAGCTGTATCTGGTTAGGGCACTAGCTTGTAGTTCCCTTGTAAAAAATGCATTCCACACATTATAGTGATATTAAAACAGATTTGAAAATTTTAGTTGAACATCCACTTTTGATATAAAGGAGAACAGAGAATAATTTGCTTTTATTCAGCAGTGTTACTTACTTCTGGGATTTAAGAATTCTTTCCACCCAGCATGGTTAAATTCAAAATATTTCCAAAATTCCTTAGAGATCAGGAAAAAACAAAATAACAAACAAATAATTAAAATAAAAGCATTATTGTCGAATTAGGAGTTCAATATAATTCCATTTTCCTTTGGAGTTTGGCTTGCTGGGAGAAAAGTCTTTATTCACATTCCACCCAAGCGACCATCATCCACACCCACTTTCCTTTAAAAGAAAAACATTTACTTTTGTGACTTGGTCATAATGAAATACAAAGGACCTCTTTGTGTGTGAAAATGAAACTGGGTGTGAGCCTTTTAAGGAAAAATTAAAGAAGGATGTGTATGTAGGGGGTGAAATTCCCTAGTCCTGCTCAGCTATTCCTGTCTACCTCCTACTTGGAACTAGGCTGCCCTGCATGGCAGGGCCAGATGTTGTGTTGGGGAGCAAAACAGTGCCTCCAATGGCTTCGCAGATGAGGTGATCAAACAGCACCAGGCTATGACCGTTCACACCACTAAGTTAGAGTGCCTGCTACAGAGCAAATCATCCAGGCAGGATCAAACAGATGTTTTCTACAAGACCGATTTGTATCTTTTTGGAATTTTTGCGTCCTATTTGGGTTTCCAAGCAGAACAAGAGGTTGTAGTTAAAAATAAAGCAGATGGGGACAACCTTGTTGAGATAAGTTGTTACGTGAGCTGGGATTTGTGCTTTTGTGAATATTGTACTTTAGGAAAATAAAACAAACACCTCAAAAATATGAAAAGAAACAGCACCTTCAAGGCAGTTTCTAGAGTTGGCTAGGATATTCTAGGAAGCTTGGTCCCTAGCAATTCCCCCACTCCCCACCCTCTGCAACACGTCCAGTCCTCTGCTCTCTCTGTCATCCTCAGTTACTCCAGGCTCTGGGTCTTTCTCCTCGCCTCTAAGCCCTTGTGGTCTGGTCTGTCCTGAAACCAACCTTTGTTTTCCTTCTCTTTTCTCTAACTCATGCTATTGTCCTGCCTTCCACTAGAAAATTTCTTAAGCAAGTGATTTTGACCACTGTGTCCATTTGTTCTAAAGCCACCATGGTCTTACCATGGTACCAAGACTGCTATAGAAATTCACCAAATAACCCTTTATGCTTAATATTCACTGGTCTTTTCCCAGGCTTATACAGCTTGCCTTCTCTGAAGCATTTGACACTGTCTCTCTGCTTTTCAAAAATCAATCCTCTCATGCTTTTAAGGTTTTTATTTTTCTTTTTTAATACTGTGATCAGTTTTCCATCTCTCTCTTTAGCTCTTGTTTATCTGTATTTTTTGTCATCTCCTGTTTTCTAACATTCACTCTGTGGTTTCTCTTGTGATGGCCAGATTAATTTTTAATTAGGCTATACTTCTTCCTCCTTGCCCTCCCTTCTATCTTGAAATTCCATTCTTGCTGTATCAGCCATAGTAATTCTTTGAAAACCTTTAATTGTATGATATCATCTCTCCACTCAAAACCCTTCAATGGCTTCCTGTCTCAGGCAGTCAAATCTAAATTCCTTACAGTTCTGACAAGCTTCTGTGTGATCTGGGCCAGGCTTACTGTTTTTTTGTTTTTTTTTTAGCTGAGGCCCCTGACTCTATCCTTGTTCATTCTCACCTCACTCTCTCCTTCAAGGCCTGCCTCAGGGAATCTGAGATTCCCCTCAGGGAATCTCAGGGAAGCACTTGGTGCTTCCTCTCCTTGCAGTTGTTATGCAGGTGGCTTGTTACCTTGGGTAACATGTAAACAGACCCCTATCACCACTTATGCCCTTTCTTTACTTTCCCCCAAAGGACTTATAATTATCTAACATATGTTTGTTTATTTATTTATTTTCTTGCCCAACCAGAATATAAATTACATGAGAATAGAGATTATGAATGCTTTGTTGACAGTTATATCCCCAGGACCTATTGCACTGTCTGGTATATAGGAGATTCCTGATAACTCCATTGAATGAATGAAATTTCAGATATCTTAATGTTGCAAATAGATTATTATATACAAGGTCTGTTTGGAAAAAATGCAGCCATTGTTAATATAATATTCATATGATATCGATGTAACCTGGCAGCCAAGGTGAGTGGACTGGAATGTGCATGTGTGAACAATGGTGACTTCCGTGCACTAATCAGTAGGGGTGGTAGTCACCATTGAGTAAACATGTATACTCTGTGGCCATTGCATCAAAATGACTGAGTAAGTGGAGCAATGAATCTGCATCATATTTTGCATTAAGCAAAACATTCCTCCATGGAAACTATTCAGATGATTCAGAAGGCCATAGTTGTGGGCAACTGGTGATTGGCAGCTTCATGATGACAACGCACCTGCTCATGCATCACATCTTGTTCAGTTTTTTAGCCAAACATCAAATTACCAAAGTGACTCAGCCCTCCCTATAGCCCAGATTTGGCGTTGTGTGACTTTGGGCTTTTCCCAAAACTAAAATCACCTTTGAAAAGGAAGAGATTTCAGACCATCATTGAGATTCAGGAAAATACAATGGGGCAGCTGATGGTGATTGGGAGAACTGTGTGAGGTCCCAAGGTGCTTACTTTGAAGAGGACTGAGGTGTCATTGTCCTATGTACAATGTTTCTTGTATTTTGTATCTTCTTCAATAAATACCTCTATTTTTCATAGTGTTTGGCTGGATACTTTCTGGACAGACCTTCGTAAGTCTATGTCCTGGCTATGCTGCATCATCCATCTATGTCTATCTTTATGCTAATACCATAGCGTCTTGTCATAAAGCTGTATAGTACATCTTGAAATCAGGTGCTATAAGTCCTTCAAATTTTCCTTCTTTTTCAGGATTGTTTTGTCATTTTCTCATTTTTTGTCTTTTAATATAAATTTTATATTCAGCTTATTGACTCTTTTAAAAAGTCTTTTAGGGTTTTGATTGAGGTTGTATTGATATAGACATATATACTTATAGCTATATAGATCCCATTGCACATCCACTGAAATGGCTAAAGTTTAAAAGACTAACAGTACAAATTTTGATATTAGCAAAGTGTTGATAAAGATATGGCACAAGTGGTGCTCTTACATGTTGCTCGAAGAATGCAAAATTGTACAGCCACTTTTTAAGTCAGTAGAACAGTGTATTATAATTATATTTGTACTTACCATGTGGCCCAGTAATCTCAATCTTAGGTATTTGCCCAAAAGAAATGAAAACATATTTTACACACAGGCTTGAAAGTGTTCATGAGAGCATTATTTATAATAGCCCAAAAGTTGGAAACAACTCAGATATCTATCAAAAGATGAACAAATAAGCAAATTAAGTGATATTACATATTTTGATAAGATGGGTTAAAAAATCAATAATAAAAAGGAGCAAAATAATATACTCAACAGCATGGATGAATCTCAAAAAGAGTGTGCCAAAATAACTACACCAACAAGTTGATGTTGCTCTCTCTCAGATCAATAAATAAAAATGTAAAAAGAATACTAAGTGAAAGGAGCTAAACACAAGAAACAGCATATTGTATGACTCAGTTACATAAAATGCCCACAAAAGGTAAACCTATAGAGACAGAAAGTGGATTAGTGGTTGCATGGGACAGAGAACAAGAGTGGGGTGAAAAGCGTAAATAGGCATGAAGATCTCTTATTGGGTGATGAAAATATTCCAACTGATTCATGGTCATGGTTCCACACCTTGGTAAACTTATTAAAAATTATCTACATTTACATGGTGGATTTTATTTTATGTAAAATATGCCACAATAAAGTTGTAAAAATAATTATGCTAAGTTAATTGTAACAATATAACTTTATACTACATGATAGCACTTACATGAAATTCTAGGAAAAGCTGATCTATATATAGAAGACATGAGTGGGTGCCTGAGGCTGGGGGTCAGGGAATAAAACTGACTGTATAGAGGCAAAAGGAAACTATTTAGGGTGAGGGATTTATTTTATAACTTTATTTGGATGATAGTTAAATACCTGTATACATTGCCAAAACTCACTAAACTGTGCACATAACTGATTTGCCAAATTCATTTATTAGGTTGAGCAGTTTTTGGGTAGAGTCTATGGGATTTTCTATGTACACTATCATGTCATCTGCAAACAAGGACAGTTTTGTTTCCTCCTTTCCAATTTGGATGCCTTTTATTTCCTTTTCTTCTCTTATTGCTGTGGCTAAGATTTCCAATACTATATTGATTAGAAGTGTGAAAGTGGGCAACCTTGTCTTGTTCCTGATGTTAGTGGAAGAGCTTTTAGTTTTTGCCCATTGAGTATGATGTTGACTGTAGATCTCTCATATATGGCCTTTATTATGTTGAGGAAAACTCCATCTATCCCCACTTTGCTGTGTGTTTTTATCATAAATGGATGCTATACTTTATCAAATGCTTTTTCCGCATCTATTGATATGATCATGTGCTTTTTGTCTTTGCTTTTGTTTATGTCGTGTATTACATTTACTGATTTGTCAATATTGAACCATCCTTGCATCCCTGGGATGAATCTCACTTGGTCATGGTGTATGATCTTTGTAATGTATTGTTGGATGCAGTTTGCCAATATTTTGTTGAGGATTTTAGCTTCTGTGTTCATCAGAAATACTGGCCTGAAGTTTTCTTTCTTTGTTGTGTCTTTATCTGGTTTTAGGATTAGGATGATGCTGGCTTCATAGAAGTAGTTTGGGAGTCTTCTATCACTTTGGATATTTTGGAATAGTCTGTGAATGATAGGGGTTAGCTCTTGCTTAAATGCTCTGTAGAATTCTCCTGTGAAGCCATCTGGTCCAGGGCTTTTGTGTGTTGGGAGTTTTTTGATTACTGCTTCAATTTCATCTGCTGTTATTGGTCTGTTCAGGGTTTCTGCTTCTTCCTCACTGAGTTTTGGAAGATTATATTTTTCTAGAAATTTGTCCATTTCACCTAGGTTTTCAAATGCCATGGCGTACAGCTCCTCATAGTAATTTCTTACAATCCTTTGTATTTCTGCGATGTCAGTGGTAATCTCTCCTCTTTCCTTTCTGATTGTGTTTATTTGGGTCCTCTCTCTTTTTTTCTTGATGAGCCTGCTTAAAGGCTTGTCAATTTTGTTTACCTTTTCAAAAAACCAGCTTCTGGATTCATTGATCCTTAGTACTGTGCTTTTAGTCTCTACATCATTTAATTCTGCTTTGATCTTGGTTATTTCTTTCCTTCTACTAGCTCGGGGCTGTGTTGTTGTTGTTCCTGG
>PVKM010045080.1:0-12069 GCA_004027735.1 Carollia perspicillata
GACGCTTCTCTGTATCTATGAGTCTGTTTCTATTTTGTTGTTTATTTTGTTCATTAGATTCTACATATAAGTGAAATCATATGGTACTTGTTTTTCTCTGACTGCATTATTTCACTTAGCATAATGCTCTCCAGGTCCATCCATGCTGTCAAAAAAAATAAGCTTTCTTTTTATGACTAAATATTATTCCATTGTGTAAATGTGTCACAACTGTTTTATCCATTCGTCATTAGTAGACCTACTAATCTACTACTTACTAGTAGTAGATGATCTACTTATTACCAAGTTGATGGGCTGCTTCCAAATCTTGGCTATTGTAAATAATGCTTCAATGAACATAGGAGTGGATATACCTTTTTCAAATATCAGTGTTTGGATTTCTTTGGATGTATTCTCAGAAGTGAAGCTGCTGGGTCATATGGCAGTTTCATTTTTAATTTTTTGATGTAATGCCATACTCTTTTCACAGTAGCTGCACCAGTCTGTATTCCCACCAACAGTGCACTAGAGTTCCCTTTTCTCCACATCCTTTCCAGCATTTGTTGTTTGTAGATTTATTAATGATAGCCATTCTGACCTGTGTGGGGTGATATCGCATTGCGTTTTTTTCATGTTTAAATTATTTTATTTTAATTGTTGTTCAAGTACAGTTTTCTGCCCATTACCCCCATCCCAGCCTACCCCGCAGCCCTCCCCTCCTCCCTCCCGTCTCCACTCTGCCTTGTTATTGCCCGTGTGTTCTTTATATTAGTTCCTGCATTTTTCAGATGATTAATGATGAACAGCTTTTCATATGTTTATTGGCCATCTCTATGCCCTTTTAAATTGGTTTGTTTGAGGCTGGGTTTTAGTGTTGAGTTGTATACATTTTTAATGAATTTTGGATATTAAAGCCTTATTAGATGTATCACCAAATATGTTGTCTCATTCAGTGGATTCTCTTTTCACTTTGTTGATGATTTCCTTACCTTTGCTGTGCAGAATCTTTTAGCCCAATATAGTTCCAGTTGCTTATTTGTCTTTTGTTTCCCTTGCCCTTGGCGATATATCAGAAAAAATATTGCTCCAAGAAATGTCTAAGATTTTACTGCCAGTTTTTTTCTAGGATTTTTATGGTTTTGAGTCTATCATTTAAGTCTTTAATCCACTTTGAGTTTTTCTTGTGTATAGTGTAAGAACGTGGTTAGTTTCTTTTTTTTTTTTGCATGTATCTGTCAAATTTTCCCATACCATTTATTGAATAGACTATCTTTACCCCATGATATGTCCTTGCTTCTTTGTTAATCTATTTTAGCTGACCATAAAGGTGTGGGTTTATCTCTGTGCTCTCTGTTCTGTTCCGTTGATCTCTATGTCTGTTTTTAGGCCAGTATTATGCTTTCTTGTTTGGGATAGTATGTACATTCCAATGATGTTAATTCTTCTTATCCATGGACACAGTATATACCTCTACTTATCTGTATCTTTTTCAACTTCTTTCTTCAGTATCTTATAATTTTCTGAGTACAAGTCTTTTACAACCTTGGTTAAATTTATTTCTAGGTATGTTTTTTGCAATTGTAAATAGATTATTTTCTTAGTTTCCCTTTTTGATAGTTCATTCTTGGTATATAAAAATGCAACTGATTTCTAAATATTTATTTTGAATCCTTGTACTCTACTGAATTCATTTATTGGTTCTAGTAGTTTTTTTGGTGGAATCTTTAGGTTCTCTATGTACAATATCATGTCATCTGCAAATAATCACAGTTTTATTTATATTTTTCCAGTTTGGATGGCTTTTATTTCTTCTTCTGTGATTCCTTTTGCTAGGACTTCCAGTACTATGTTGAATAAGAATGGTGAAAGCAGACATTCCTGTCTTGTTCCCAATCTTAAGGGAAACACTTTTAGTCTTGGCCCATTGAGTATGACGTTGGCTGAGGGTTTTTCGTATATGGCCTTCATTAGGTTGAGGAATGTTCTCTATATCCCCACTTCACTTAGAGGTTTCTTTTTTTATCATAAATGAGTGGTATATTTATCAAATGCTTTTTCTGCATCTATTGATATAATCATGTAATTTTTGTCTTTCATTTTGTTTATGTGGTGAATCACATTTATTGATTTGGGATTGTCATACCATCCTTGCATCCCTAGAATAAATCCCACTTGATCATGGTGTATGATCTTTTTAATGTATTGCTGGAACTGGTTTGATAATATGTTTTTGAGGATTTTAGCATCTAAGTTCATCAGGGAGGTTGGCCTATAATTTTCTTTCTTTGTAGTGTCTATATCTGGTTTTGGAACTAGGACAATGCTGGCCTTGTAAATGAGGTTGGAAGTCTTTCCTCCTCTTGAATTGTTTGTAACAGTTTGAGAAAGATAGGTGTTTGTTCTTTGAATGTTTGGTAAAATTTACCTGTAGAGCCATTAGGCCAGGGTTTTTGATCATTAGGAATTTTTTTATTACTGCTTCAATTTCATTAGTTATAATCTGTTTACTCAAATTTTCTGATTCAGTGTTGACAGATTGTATGTTTCTAGGAATTCATTCATTTCTTCCAAGTGGTCCAGTTTGTTGACATATACTTGTTCATAATGTTTTCTTTTAATCCTTTGTATTTCTTTGTTGTCAGTTGTTATCTCTCCTCTTTCATTCTGATTTTATTGATTTGGGTTCTCCTTTCTCTCTTTTTTTTTTTCTTCATGAGTCTAGTTAAAGGTTTGTCAATATTGTTTTTCTTTCCTAAGAACCAGGTTTTATTTTCATCGTTATCTTGTATTTTTTAGACACTATTTCATTTATTTCCACTCCGATCTTTATTATTTTTTTACTTCTACTCATTTAATGCTTTGTTTGTTGTTCTTTTTCTAGTTCCTTTTAGTGTAAAGTTAGATTTTTCATTTGAGATTTTTCTTGCTTCTTGAGGTAGATCTGTAATGCTATGAATTTCCCACCTAGGACTGCCTTCACTGTGTCCCATAGATTCTGGGTTATTGTTTTCCCATTTTCATTTGTTTTGAGGTATCTTTTGAATTCTTTCTTGATCTCATTGATAATTTATTCATTGTTTAATAATATGTTATTTAGCCTCTATGTCTTTGTGTGTATGTCTGTTTTTTTCTTCTGATTGATTTCTAGTTTCCTACCATTATGGTCAGATAAGGTGCTTGATATGATTTCAATCTTTTTAAATGTATTGAGACTTCTTTTGTATCTCAACATGGGGTCTATCCTAGAAAAATTTTCATATGCACTTAAAAAGAATGTATATTTTGCTGCTGAGGGGTGAAATTCTCTAAAGATATCGATTAAATCCATTTGATCTAGTGTGTTATTTATGGCTGCCATATCCTTGTTGATTTTCCGTCTGGAAGATCTACCCATTGATGTTAATTGGGCATTAAATCTCCTGTTACGACTGTATTACTGTTGATCTCTCCCATTCTGTCAATCATGACAGATTTTACATATTTAGATTTTCCTATGTTGGGTGCATAAATGTTTACTAGGATTGTATCCTTCTGTTGGATTGCTCCCTTTATCACTATGTAGTGTTCTTTGTCTCCTACTATAGCCTTTGTTTTAAAGTCTGCTTTGGCAGATATAAATATTGCTACCCCAGGTTTTTTTCCATTTTCATTTGCATGAAATGTCTTTTGCCATCCCTTTACTTTTAGTTTTCGTATATCTTTCATTCTGTGGTGAGTCTCTTGTAGAGAACATATATATGGGTTTTGTATTCTTATCCGTTTAACTATCCTGTGTCTTTTGGTTGGAGCACTCAAGCCACTTACATTTAAAGTGCTTATTGATATGTATGTATTTATTACCATTTCATTCTTTTAACTATGTTCCTTTAACATTTCTTTTAATACTGATTTGATTGTAACAAACTCTTTTAGCTTTTTCTTGTTTGGGAAGCTCTTTATTATTTTAATTTTAAATGTCAACCACACTGTTCAAAGTAACCTTGGTTGTAGGTCATTGCTTTTCATCATTTTGAATATTTCATGCCAATCCCTTCTGGACTGAAATGTTTCTGTTGAGAAATCTGCTGACCATCTTATGGGAGCTCCCTTGTAGGTAACTGTCTTTATCTCTTTTTTCTTTAAACTTTGCCATTTTAATTATGATATGTCTTGGTGTGGACCTCTTTGAGTTTATCTTGTTTGGGCTCTCTGTGCTTCCTGTACTTGTGCGCCTTTTTCCTTTACCAGGTTTTTAGTTGTTATTTCTTCAAATAGCTTCTCAATCCATTGCCTTCTCTCATCTGCTCGGGTACCGTTATGATGCAGATGTTGTTATGCTTCGTGTTTTCTCAAGGTCTCAAGGTCTCTTAAACTAGTCTCATTTTTTTAAATTCTTTTTTCATTTGGCTGCTCTGATTGGATGTTTTCTGCTACCTTATCTTCTAAATTACTGGTTCAGTCCTCTGCTTCATCTAACCTACTGTTTATTCCTTCCAGTGTATACTTCATTTCAAATATTGTATTCTTCATTTCTGACTGGTTCTTTTTAATGGTTTTTATGTCATTTTTCATGCTGTGTAGTTCTTACTAAGTTCCTTGTAGTTCTCATCCAGATGTTTGAAGATGATTTTAACCACTTTTTTAACTCCCTGGTAAATTGCTTGCCTCTGTTTAATTTAGCTCTTTTTCTAGAGATTTCTCCTATTCTTTCATTTGGGGCATGTTTTTTGTCTCCTCACTTTGTCTGCTTCTCGGCATTAGTTTTATGTATTAGGTAGATCTGCTGTGACTCCCAGTCTTGGTAGGGTGGCCTTATGTAATAGTTATCCTGCAGAACCCAGTGGTGCAGTCTTCTAGATCACTTGAGCTGGGTGCTTCAACAATGTCCTTTTGTGGATTATGTGGGCCCTCCTGTTATAATTGAGTCTCGATTGCTATTGGCTAATTTAT
Organism: Carollia perspicillata; assembly: GCA_004027735.1. Classification (NCBI taxonomy): domain Eukaryota; kingdom Metazoa; phylum Chordata; class Mammalia; order Chiroptera; family Phyllostomidae; genus Carollia; species Carollia perspicillata. Next base: position 4,909 of record PVKM010045080.1, read on the forward strand.
GTGTGAGGTCAACCCTCAGGCTGTCTGACTGTGCTGCACTGGACAAGCTGCAATGCAGGTGCTAACCACATGTACTGGAATTCACCTTAGCAGGGTTTGGTGTCAGCCAGGAGCTCCTTTTGGATATGCCTCTTATGAAGCTGATTGAATCTTGTTCTGATATTGTCTTAAAATGGCCACTGGGTGTGTTAGTTCTGGGGCCTCTTACAAAGGACTCTGATGCAGTCCAATAGCAGATGCTCCCTGTGACAGGCTCTGGATAACCTGTTTGGAGCTAGAAAGTGATCCAGTTTGTGGCTGCCTCTGCTGGACCCAGGAGCATCTCAACAGGAGTCCTAAGACACCCCAAGATTCATTTTTGCTTGCCTACATCTGTCAGCTGTCTTTTAGGTTCAGTCAGTGAAAGAACCTGTGGCTGTACTGGAGTTGCATGTGGTAGGTTCTCAGTGAGTCACCAGGTCAGGACAAGTAGTGTTCACCAGATTGATGCAGATGCAAATTTGGTGCCAGTACTGGGTCTGAGGCAGCTCGGCAAATGTCCCAGGGTATACCAGTCTATCTGCCAACTGCTGGGTGCTCACACATCTTTTTCTTGGTGTTGGTTGATGGGGCTCAGGGAGTCATCATGGTAAGGCCAGCAGAGTTCATCAAGCCCAAACAGACTAAGATTTGGCTGTGTAAAGGGAGGGGTCTGCATCAGTTTGTTTTGTGTGAGGGGAAAATGACTCCTCTTCTAGCACCACACAACTCAGTCTGCCCCAAATTCTTCCAGGAGACCAATCTCAGCAGCATGGGGCTTCTGGGATTTGAGAGTGTTTGGCTCTCCCATGAGGGAGAGCACCAGGCAGGCTTGGCAGAAGGGGAAAAGAGTGGTCCCTTCCCCAAGGCCACACAATTCATTGACACTCTCTGAGTCTGCCCAGACCTCTCAACCTGGCCCAGTTAGCTGACTCCTGAGCAGAATGTGAGCTGTACAGTATGGGGCAATGGGGAGTCCAAACATTAGGACTGTTAAATTCCCCCAGGCTGATGCTGTAAGGAGGGGAGTGCTCTTCCCAAGAAAGATGGCATCTACAGTGGGGGAAATTGACTTACCACAGGCATATGAGCAGCTGTCCCTTTAGCTTCTGCCCAGAGCCACTAACCCCAATCTCATCTCATATGCCTCTAGTTTGCTCCATCCTTCCCCTGCCAGAACCCAGGAGGAGTGTCTACAAATGAAATTTTGTGCATTGGTCTTTTAAAAGGGTAGCTGTGTCTCTAACAGACTCATGTCTCTCCCTGGCGGGCAGAATCCCTGATGATTTTCTTAGCTAAATGTTATATGGGTGCCTCCTCCTGGCTCTAGTGCTCTCGGGTGGGGAGCCCTGCATAAGCTTGGGTTCCCAGACTCCTCAGGGGGGATCTCCTGCAGCTGAGATATCCCTCCAGAACCTCAGCTGCTGCCTGAGGGGGTGGGGCCAGACCTTTTCAAGTCTCTGCCCTTACTACCTGTCTCAATGTGTCATCCGTGTATCCTTGGTAATAAGAGTTCCCTTCAGCTAGTCCTCAGGCAGATTGCTCTTTATTTTAGTTGTAGTTCCAGTTTGATCCTGAGGGGAGGTGAGTGTAACATCCAACTACTCCACCACCATCTTGGATTCTCCAAACTTTATTATTAAAAAAATGTATACTAGAACCTTGTTAATTTAATTTCCTAGAGAATTGTCTTTATGGTACAAATTATTCCCAATTGTGTGCTTGGTTCCTTACCAAGAATTAGTATTAGAAGCAACTGCATGTGAAGTGATTCTGTAGTTTTAAGAAACTATCATCAAATAGTAGTTCATCATGTTGTTAGATACCTCTATACAGAAATTCACCAAATATTCTTTTAATCTAACTAATGTAATTATTACATATAGGAAAGAGAATGAATTATAAACATTCAAAATGATAAATTTTTCTAAATGAACACATTCATGACAGTAAAGATCACGGAATAGAACATTATCAATGGTCCTAGGGACCCCTTGTGCCTAGTGAAAGGACATCCTGACGTCCATCACTACAGATTAGTTTTGCCTACTGGCTTTTGACTTTTATGAAAATGAAATCACAATGTATGTACTTTTTTAGTGCCTAGTTTATTTTACTAAACATATTTTGAGATTCACCTATAATTTTGGATATAATCATAGTTTGTTAATTCCCATTGCTGTTTATTAAAAGTGCAAAGTATTGTACTTTTCTGATTATTTCTCAATTTTTAATTCTGTTGTAGATGGATGTATTAATTACCTATTGCTGCATAAGAAATCACCCCAAATGTGCAGTAAATTTGCATAGTGAAAAAATAAATTTTATTTTACACAGTTTTGGAGGATAAGGAACCTGGGAGTGGAGTAATCTCCACTGTGGAATTCTGACTCAGAGTCTCTTGTCTCTTAAGAGATTGTGTTCATGCTGTCAGCCAAGCTCAATTTCTGAAGTCTTGACTGAGGCAGACTGTTTCCAAGTTCACTGATGTGTGTGTTGGTAGAAGGCTTTGGTTTCGTACCACATAGGTCTCTTCATAGTATTTTTCATGATATGGCAGCTGGCTCCCCCAAGAGAGTTATGAGAGAGAGAGAGAGGTAGAGAGAGAGAATAAGAAGAAGGAGAAGGAGAAGAAGGAAAGAAAGAAAAGGAGGAATGGGAAAGGGGAGTCCAAGAGAGAAGCTTCAGTCTTTGGTAACTGAGCCTCAGAAGTGACGCTCCTGCTGGACTCTGTTGGCCACAGAAACTAACCTTTCCAACGTGAGAGGGGACTACTGCAAAAGAGTGAGAACAGCAGGAGGTGGAGACCTTGCGGACCATCTCAGAGGCCAGCTACCACAGCGGCTATTGGTGTAGTTTTCCGTTTTTGGCTAATGAGAATAGTATTGCCTTGAACATTTCTTTACATATATTTTATACACTTTTGTTACATATATGCCTAGTAGTATAGTTGCCAAAATGCACATGAAAATTATTCCTTTATGAGTGATACTCTAGTCTCTCCATGTTTAAAAACACTGTTAGTATATGTATTTTTTTCATTTTAGCCATTTGGAAGTATGTATAATGGTATCTCATTGTGATTTTAATCTGCAATTCCTTGATAATTAATGATATTTATCCCTTTTTCATATGCTTATTGTCATTTGAATTTTCTCTTTGGTGAATCCCTATTCAAGCATGGTCCCAAATTTTGAAGTGGTTGCCTGCCTCCTTTTTATTATTGGTATCCTTTGTATTATTTTTATTATAGACTCTCTCTGTGTTCTGGATGTGGTCCCATGTAAAATATATGTGCTACAAATACTTTCTCCCACTTTGTGGCATACAGTGCACTCTGTTAATGATGTATTTTAATGAACAGTGATCCTTAATTTCAATATGGTCAAATTTGTCATTTTTTTTCTTTGTCTTCAGCCTTTTTAAATACTGTTTAAGAATTCTTTGCCTACTCAAGTTTATGAATATGTTCACTTACGTTTTATTCTAAAAGCTTCATTGTTACTTTTCACATTTAAATGTACAATCCATCTAGCAATATATATATACAAAGAATAATTTGCCTTGTCTAAGGAGGTTTATAGCAGAAATTCAAAGGTAGTTTTGCAGTTGAAAATCAGCCTAGTGTACCATAGTATTAGGGAAAAATAGGACAAAATTATATGGCCACATTAATAGATGCAGAAAAGTATGTGCTAAAGTTCAGCACAATATAATAAAACGCACAAACACATACACATTCTCTTAGCAAATGAGGAAAATAAGAGAGCTTTCTAAACATGATTTTAAAAAATATATATAAATAAATGCAGCAGACATTATACTTGATGGTAAAGTGCTGAGACTGTCCCCCAGAGATCAGGAAAACAAAACAAGGATGCTGCTATCACAACTTCTTTCAACATTTACTTGAGGTAACTCCGTGTAAGAAGTAAAAAAAAAAAAAAAGATTTACTGGAAAGAAAGATGTGAAACTGTATTATTCTTAGATAACATGATTATCTGTCTAGGAAACCTGAAAAACTACAGACTATTAGGACAAATAGGAAACTTTAGTTCACTGGATACTATATCAACAGATATTACACAAACAGACTAATTGTATTTCTATATGCTAGAAGCAAGCAAATGGAGAGTAAAAACTTAAAAAGACACTATAATTACATTAGAAAATAAAAAATATATATATGCAAGATATATAATGCAACCTAAAATAACAAAGTTTTTTTAAAAGATTTCATGTATTTATTTCTAGAGAGGAGGGAAAGGAGAAAGAAAGGGAGGGAAATATCAGTGTGTGGTTGCCTCTCACACACCCCCTACTGGAGGCCTGACCTGCAACCCAGGCATGTGCCCTGACTGGGAATCAAACTGGTGACCCTCTGGTTCATAGGCCAGCACTCAACCCATGGAGCCACACCAGCCAGGGCTAAAATCATAAAGTATTTTTGACCTAAATAATGAAGGCATATACCATGGTCATGGATTGGAAGATTCAAGTCAAAGTCACTTATGGCTCTAACTCAATCAGAATCAAAATCCCTGTTGTTTTTTGTTTGTTCGTTTGTTTATTTTTGGAAGGAGCAGACTGATTCTAAAATATGTTTGGAAAAGTAAAAATCTAAGAATAGCCAAGATAGTCTTAAATGAGAACAGAGCTGGAGAACTGTCATAACTGGATAAAACTATAGTAGTTAAGGTTATGTAGTATTGGTTCAGATATAGATATATAGAACCTAGAAAATGGAACCTAGTAAAAAGTTTAGAAAAAAATTACCCTCTTACTGCAAGGTCAATTGATTTATGATAAAGGTCATCCTGCTGTGCAGCAGGCATGTAATGGTCTTTTCAATTAATGACAGTGAGTCCTTTAAATATTTATATATGGAAAAAAGTTTCACTTCAACTTCCCATCACACACAGAGATTAAAACATTTTAAATTTAAGAATACAAAGGTATGTATTTAAAAAAAACAGTATTCTTTTTATCAGTTAAGAGAACCATATTTTAATTTGTTCACTGGTTTTTGCTTTACCTAGCCTGGAAGCTGAGAATAAAGCATGTCTGATTACAATAATTTTCTTTAATCTAAGGATTTTAGCACGACTCTCTTGTCCATTTTCTTGCATGGTTATTATTTTTCATCCTTGCTTTAATGATTCTATTTTATGGGTCTCTCATTTTATATAAGTTATTTTAAATCCTTTTTTGGAAATAGACATGGTATAAATAATGAATAAATCAATCAGTGAGGCAAGCTAAATTTCTTTTGAAATTTTGAAGCCTGATTGAATTGTCAAAAAGAATGATAGCTCATATAGTAATTCTAGTAATTGAGCTTTGATAAAATTACAACTGTCCAACACCATATTGCTAATACATATTATGCACATAAATATTACATGGAATGTTCTTTAAATGTTAACATATGTGTCAGTATTAAAAATAAGTAGCATTTACATGGAGAAAGAATCTACTTTTTATAAGCTGCTTATAATATATGCTTAGCAAAAAAAATAATTTGTTCCTCTTCATCCTCCTATGGGAAGACTACGTGGGGAGAAGAATAGCTGTTTGAAGGTAGGAAGTGTAACACTGACAAGTCTTTCAGTTCTGTTAATAAGTAAGAAAGAGCACAGGCTTTAGAGCTAGCAAACCAACCTGGGTAGGAGTCCCAGCACTGCCATCTATAGCTGTGTGATCCTTGGACAAGTCACTTGACCTTTCTTAAGCGTCAATTTTTTTATATCCAAAGAGGGGATAATAATTCCCTCCTCCTACAGGCTTGGCCCCGTTTATGGCTGACTACATGCATGAGACGGATTTTTGTAGCAAAGTGTAGTTTTTCTACATCTTCATAACCATCCTTTGAAAACTTGGTCTTGAGATTCTAGAAGAGAATAAAATTTGGACTCCTATATGAAACAGGCTGGCTGAATATGGAATAGGTCAAGTAGAAGAGCAGGTTCGAAACCCCAATGAGGTGGGGCCCATAAAAAATTCCGAAGACTATGTGCAGCCCGTGAATGGCAATGAGGACCAGGGGAGTCGTCGTAACCTCTGAAACTGCAGACGCAGACGCTGCTGCTGTGCAGTGAGGTCCCACCGCGCTGGCAGGCGCGCGGAGCTCCTGCCCCACCTAGCACACAGGGCAATAAAGTGCAGCACGTGCCCCCCATGTCGGACCATAGCTCCATCCTCAAAATGCCATTTTCCTGACTTTGCCAGTCTGCATGTGGGGAGGTCATTTAAGACCTTGAGTCTTGTCTTTTTCTGGGTTAAGGTAACTTCCCCCTCAGATCTCTGTGTTTGGGGCAAACTCTGTCAGAGTACACTTCCCAGAGAGTTTTTTTGTTTGTTTGTTTTCTGTTTTGTTTTGTTTTGTTTTGTTTTGTCTGATTCAGAAGGCCCAGAGGGAACCTTTGATCCAAAATGTAAGCGCAGCAGCCGAAACCGGAATCAGGCTGTCTGTGATGGTGTGAGAAGTCTGCACATGCTCAGGAGGAAGCATAGGGACAGTGGGTGGAAAAAGAGATGTTTCCTTTTCCCCCACTTTAGTCTGGTTGCTGATGCTTTGGGGTCCCATCTTCTTTGGGCAAAAGCAGATTTTGTAGCAAAATGGAACCAAACTCTGTGGTGCATGAAGTTTCTAAGTTCTTTGTTTCCTTCTATTGGCATTTGCAATGGTTTTATTGTATTTCCATCGTTTGGGCAACCAGAGCATCACATCCAGATGCAAATAAGGGAGTGTTTTCAATATTTAATATTAAGCCATCCCTCCTCCCCTTACCCCCAGGAATCTGCCACCTCTGCTAACAAAACAGGGTGTATTCTTATAAGACAGGGAGTGGAATAACAGTATTTTTTACTTCAACAGAACCTTGTTCTCCTAAGAATTCTGTATTCCTTATAGAGGTCATATAGATTATAAAATACAGATTAATGTATCTGTATTGTATCTGTAAAACCAGCCAAATGAAAATACACCAAAGGCTTAATGTCATCTTAAAATTTCACTATAAAAAGAAAAGTCTGGAGTAGATACTTCCATGAACAAATCTAGGAAAGTTCAATTTTACTTGGTTGTGAGAAGTGTATAGGCATGCAAATATCTAAAATTAAGCAATGCTAGAGAAAAAAAA
>PVKM010045081.1:0-12058 GCA_004027735.1 Carollia perspicillata
AAAAAAAAATCACTGCTACCTGCCACATGCCACATAGAAAGTGCCAAATAAAGGTTTGTTGAATGAATAGATGAACTCTAGCAATTAAATGGGTTTTGATTTCCGTTTTGTGGGCTCTCTTTTTTCTGTGTTCATGTGCACACACTTTTTACACATGTTTAGTAGAATTGGTCAGATTTTGCTTTTCACTTTTTATACTAGACTTTCATATACAGTGATAGTCCTTTTTAATGACTGTATAACATTTCTTCAAATTGCTGTACAACTATTTAAAGAAACAGTATCTTGCCCTGGCTGGTGTAGCTCAGTAGACTGGGCGTGGGCCTGTGAAGCAAAGGGTCGCCAGTTCGATTCCTGGTCGGGGCACATTCCTGGGTTGCAGGCCAGGTCCCCAGTGGGGGACACATGAGAGGGAACCACACATTGATTGATGTTTCTCTCCCACTCTTTCTCCTTCCCTTCCCCTCTCTCTAAAAATAAATAAATAAAATATTTTAAAAAGAAACAGCATCTTTACTTTTGAGCACCTGAGTCTAATAATTTACCACTGTCAGTAATACTATGATACCTTCATACAAGCAAGTTTTTTTCTCTTATTTGGGTTTTATTAAAAATACAGTCTCAAAAATAAAATACCTCAGTTTTACTGGCTTTTCAATTGAATATTTGTGTGTATATATATATTTTTAAATTGGTTAATCACCTTTCTCAACAGACTTATAATACATGAATCTTTTTTTTTTTTAAAGAAAACTATCCTTTAAAAAAAATAGTACCTGAAGCTTTCACTGAGTAGGTAAAGTAATGTAGTACACTAAGTAGAAGAGAAATGAAGGGAGAAGACCCTGAAGGGTAAGAATTGACTAGAAGGAGCAATGACTTCCCATCTCTCGTAACTAAGGAAGCCCTTCCAAAGACAGTCCTTCACTTTAAATGGTCTCACTGAATTTCAGAGCTGGAAGGTCACCTGGTCTAGTCCCTAGGAGAGTACTGAGAACACTAGAGAAGTACAATGCAGTGCTTTCATGAGAGGCCAAGTTAGAGTTAATTTGATGTTTTGCTTTCTATGCTACAGATACTGAGAGCATTTTTGTGTAGCCTTCAAAGAATTTTAAATCATTCTCCAAGGCATTTCCCCCACAGGGTACACGTACAAGTTTATATGCATCCTTAATAACTATCACTGTTAGGGCACTGACAACAGTGCCCTAAAAATGAGCATCTGTGAAAAAGGAGACCCTTTGTTTGTTTAGCTTCCCAGGAGAAGAGCAGGAACCGTACAGAAATCACTTTACCTCCACAAAGAAGGCCACACAGAACTGGATGAGGGCCGCCACCAAAACTGAAACCCTCCATGACGTTATGGTAGGAATGAACTGTGAACAAGGAAATATTATTGTTGCACTTTCCATATCTTACACTTTGAAAAATCATATTATTTAATTCATATATGTGTAACAACTCTGAGCTTGGAGGGTAGGCATTATTTTCACCACTTTCCAGATGAGAGGGTCAGTTCCTTGGCCAGGGGCTCAAAGCCAATAGATGGAAGGCAGAGCCAGAATTCGGACGAGAACTGACCGTCTCTTGTCCTGTGCTTCCTCCCTTGCCTGATGATAGACATCGAGTAGCTGTACCTTGGGTTGCAGACACGAGACAGGAAACTTTGGAGCCTGTGTGTCTCTCTCCATTTTTGTCTTTTTAGATAGAGGGAAATGGGTTTAAATTTAAATCATTCATCCAATAATATTATTACCTCTAATTCTCCCAAAGCAAAATTAATTGAAATTCGTTCTTTCGGTAAAATTAACCTATGAGTAAACATAAAGGAGCACAAAAGTTCAAGTTTGTTTTAATGGAAATGAAGGAAACTTTTCCTGAACAAATCTTCCCAGCCCTAAATCTGATGGCTTGGTGAAAGTCAAACCCACACAAGCCACCTTCTTTTAAGTATTAAGGGCTGCATATTGCATATTGACCATCAACTATACTTATTAATGAGTGTGAGAGCTACAACTTCCTTCCCATGGCTGTATCCACAACAAACACACACACACAAGAGCTACACAGCCCCATTTCTCACCCTACATGGTAGACTGTGGATGACTGTGTAAAGGGCGGAGCTGCCTTTTCGACTAAAAGCATAGATCCTCCACACTGTCTAAATGCTCGCTTTTAATTCTCATCTCTATTCTGATAGGAGTTATTTCAAAGTAAACGGTCTGTTTCCCCCCCGCCCCTGGTAAAGACAGCCTTTCCTTGGATTGTGAAATGGAGCACACTGGGTGTGAGGGTTGTCTGTGGGGTTTGGTAGGGCAGGTCACAGTGAGAGTCAAGTGTCAATCCTTTTCTATATCTCCCACAATGCTGGGTCCAAGAACAAGTTCACTGACTTCTTCATAAATTTAATTTTAACCCCCACTGCACCACGTATCAAGTGTTGTCCACTGAAATAAAACTCTCCACAGCCAATATCTGACAGACAGAAAAGTAACTGGCCTGTAAGTCTATTTTGTCTTACTCCTCACAACTACATTATGAAGGATTTCTACTATATATTTTAAATTTTAACTTGAAGAATTAATTATAGTATCAACACATAAAATTTAGTATATTAAATTTTATGTGTTAATACTATTATACTAGTTTAACATAGAAGAATAAAATATCCAAACATAATATTCCAGGTGTGAATAGGATAGATACATGTACCAAACTGACAATACTAATAATACGAAAACAAGGAGAGCCTAGGGTATGTGGGATCTAGCTGCATTATTTGCTTTTCTGGTACATGGAAATAGCCTCACAATACTCAGTGGTCAAAGAGACTATGGCAGTAACAGAATTTCAAATTACGGTGTAGATATGGTCCCAATGCACATGTGAGTCGTAACAGATGTGCAAATGAATTACTGCTTACCTCCATTCCTTGGTATATATCTTGAAAATCAGAAAACATAATGAAAACTGTGAGGCCCAAGGCAGATATCAGCAGAAATGAGAACAGATCTGCAGAAACACCAAACATTATTTTTAGATGCTGAGGAATGTTTCGCGTATTTTTGGCACGCATTGCAGAATCAATTATCTCTGTTGGGCAAATACCGGATACGTCTTCAGATGTTTTGATGTGTCCTCATGTGCTTTAAAATATGTTCTCATGCTTACAAGACAAAGGTGATATCTTAAAGATTTTCCTTGAAAGGCTAAGTGTAGAGAGATGCTAGTAAATGCATTATAGAAACCTCCATAAAGAAGCTACCTCAACCTAGGGTCCTGGGGAGCCGGGACATCCTGCAGGGACCAGCCCATGCAAATGGTCACCAGAGGGGCCCTGATGCTTTATCACCATGTATGTATGGAGTCGTGCATGCACGGACAAGCAGTCCTCTAGGTCCTGCCTCATTCTTCATTGCCTACGGAATAAATCCACAGATCCTTCCTTGATCGACATCCAAAGCCTTCCACAACATCAATTCAACCAGCCTTTCTAAACTGATTCCTCGGGCTCTTTCTTATGTGCATAGGAAAGTTAAATCACACATCGGCTTCTTCCACAAAGGCCCAACCCTTTCCAGCTCCTGACCCTCCGTCCACAGAATGCTCTGTGGAGATGATAGTCCTCCTCTCTTGGCAAGTTCCAATTTTTCAAAAAAAGGCCCATTCCAATATTCTTTTATTTTTAAAGACTCCCCAATTCTCCCTTACAAATTTTTGTTTTGTATGGTGTCTATCATAATCTTTGCATTATCTTCATTTATGCATCATCACAAATAAGTAGGGCTTGCTCAAGAATACGAAGGTGATTTAATTATAAATTTATTCATAAAACCTATTCTAGCAATAGGTCTGAGGAGAGAAAAAAGCAAAATCACCTCAGTAGGTGATGGGAAGACATTTGATGAAATACATCTCCCAGTCTGGATTTTAAAACACACTTTTAACCTATTAGTAATAGGAGGGTATTTTCTTTACATGATGAACCAATATTCAAAATTATATCTATAAGTGAAAACTACTACAAGCATTTTTATTAAAGAGTAGATCTGCTATTACCACTATTATTTAACATTGTCCTGGAAATTCTGGACTGTACACTAAGAAAATATAAATAAACTATAAATAAACATTTTAGCTATAGAAAAGGGAGAAGAAAAATTATTATTTGCAGATGATAATAATTATCTTCTAGGACACTCAAACATCAAGGATTAATAGCAAAATTCAAGGAGTTCTGGATAGAAAAATAAATGTTAAACAACAATGTACCTTTCACATGTGTTAATGATAATCAGTTAGAAAATACAATGGGAAAAAGTCATTCACAATATAAACAAACATAAAAAACATAGGATTAGTTTCTTAAATACATGTGTAGGATCTATAGTGCAAAAAATGACAAATATTTACTGAGACATAAAAGAAAGCATAAATAAATAAAAAAAGAAGAAACATGACATGTCTTAAATGTGAAGACTAAAGTGTGTAAACAAATACATTCTTTTGCAAAGGGGATTGTTTAAAAGCTTGACAATTTTTTCTAGTGTTTATCTACAAGAATGAATAAGTAAGAAAAGTAAGAATTTTTTTAAAAATGAAGAGTAATGAGGATACACTAACCTTACTACTCATTAAAGCTTATTATAAAACTAAAATTTTTAAAGTGGACTGCTAGATCAATAATAGACTAGCATATCAATGAAACAGAAAAGATAGTATAGAAAAAATTAATTACATACAAATTAATATATAGTATATAACATAATAAACATAATATTAACACATACATAATATAAATTCTATATAAGAAAACTGTAAATATATATGAATATAGGTATGATAATGACTGTATTACATTCAGTTGAGAAATAAGGGACCAAAAAGAATATTAAATAATAAAATCTGCTGGGAAAACTAGGGACTAGTTGGATAAACTAGTTTGATCTCTACTTCAAATTATGCCCCCAAATTAATATTGGATTTCAAAAAACACTAAAAGAAATTAAAAAAACTAAATATGCAATAATCTGATTTCACAGTGAGAAAAAGTTGTACATAAAGGCAATGGAAAAAAATCACAAAGGAATAAAGAGCTCATACTAATAAATAAGAAATATAACAGCAGTCCAATAGAAAAAAATGAATAAAAATGTAAATAAAATTCAGAGAGAAAGAAATGGCTAATAACATGAAAATATATTCATCCTCACTGGTGATTAAAAAGAGATGTACAGAGCGATTAAAGTAAATTGCTCGATCTTATAAAGCTATTACAAGGTCAAGTTGTATTTGAATTGCTGGGCAAGCCTTTTACAAAATATGTTGATTTATATTTGGGTGCTGAAAATCCTTCTTGATGATTCACAATAGGGTGGGACTCATGTGATTCAAAAGTGTTTGTGTTTATCTGCAAATGAGCAGGTTTCTGCCATGGGCTCTACCACCTATGAAAACTGCTGTTTAGTTGTCAATTTCAGATCAGTGCAATTGTTTCCCTCTCAGCCAATCAGTGAGTTGCAACTTTGGGGAGGGGAGTGGAAAAAATCCTTTTAATAAAATGTGAACTTCATATACTTACAGTTTGTGTAGATGGGTTTTCGAAATGGCTTTCCCTTAGAGAAGATGAATGCCACTGCGATACAGTTGATGGTGGCGATGGGCCACAGTGTGGTATTCTCGAAACTTAAAACTGAACCAGGAACCAGAGTTGCATTTCCAGTCAAGTTTTTTTCCAAAATCGTATTTGTTGAGGAATCACTTTGGTTGTCCAAAAAACACTCACTACAAAAGAATTACCAGCATGTATGGGACTTTTTATTTGACTTTGATCCAGTTAGTAGAAAAAATTAGTTCATTGCTACAACAGAACCTCAGCTTTCGAACTGTTCCCGCCAATAACCACCATGACGAAAACCTCTTGCAATGTCAAAGCATACACAAAATTCAGAGGAAGTCAAGATTGTTCTTTATCCACCATTCCATTCAGAACAAGTGATCTGTTTTGAAACGGCTTGAGTAAGGATTTTCTATGGAATTCCTTTCAATTCAGAGTAAATGAAGTGTGTGTGTGTTTTCTCCTTCATGGACTAACGTAAGCCTCACAACTTGGTTCCTCATTTTGAACCTGCCCACTCTAAGCCACTCTCCTCATACAACCAAAGGTTCTACCTGAGGATCTGAGTATGACACCCCACTGTTTATGAGTGTCTGTGGCTTTAATTTGCAATAAATTAAGTTCAAACTTCTTGGGCAGGCCCAGAAGACCTTCAGACTCTCACCTCAATGTCCCTTTCTGGCCTTACCTTTTGCTAGTCCTTCCACACTCCTTATATTCCAAACCTACAGGAATATTCCCTGTTCTCCAGACATCACCATTTGCACACCTCTGTTCCTCCTAACATCACTCTATCTTAAAGGTCTTTACATCTGCTGTCCAGCAGAATCGGTGCCCCATTCTTCCCTCTTATTCCTGCACTTAACTCCTTATTTTGTAAGTATTCATTCATATGTTTTTATTTTTCATGCCTGGGATAACAGAGTTCCTTGCATGTGGAATTTTTCTTTTGGTTTTATTATTTTTTTGCTTTGTTTTACTCAGGTTTATGACAAATCCTTAGCATCCATCACAGTGATGCCACATAACATTTGCTCAGAGAAAACATTTAAAAGCTTTCCCAGCTCTGATTGACCTGTTTGAAATGTTTATTTTTTTTCAATGTCAAACCCACAAATCAGTCTCCACCAGCTTTCTTATTCAGCTTGAAACTTTTTATTACTATTATAATCATTTATAAATAAATTTTATTTTCCAATGTGGCCTCAAATGCAAGACTTAAGTCTTATTATTCTTGGCTCCCTTGGATTTCAAAATGTACTTCGTATATAGGAGATGTTCAGTTAATGTTTGCTTAACAGATTAGTGAAATGATCAATAGTTAACAAAGCATTCTTGCACAAAGGGGATAAATAGGAGGTCTGAAGTAGAGAGTTTAATATTAAAAGGTATCTAATGCGATATACTTAGACTGAAGTGAGAAAGTTGAGGGCCAATGTGACATGGCTAGTTAGTGATAGAGGCAGGCCTACCCATCTATCGTCTTTTTGGCTGCACCAAGTTGTCTCCGAGATTTAATCAGACCTGTACTTCCCTGACTACGTACGCTCCAACTTGGGGGAAATCTGGTTTTGAAATGAAAATGACATATATTTCAAGGAGTGTCATTTGGGTCTAAGTGGCAATCTTAAACATCATTTGATGGTTTTTATACTGCCTTTCACTGTCCTGGAGCTTTGATGCCTGGAGCTTTGATGCCTACAAGCCCAGCTTCAAAAACAAAACAACAAAAAAAGCAGCTCTCTTCCTGCCTTTCCTTTTCGAGGTCAGGCAGGCTTTGTCAGAAAAAATAAGTTGAAACCTCTATGGCATAGTTCCCCTCACCTAACCCTGAATCTACAGTTAAACAAATTCAAGCTCAGGGAGGTGAAGAGACTTGCCTTGTGTCTAGTGTTCAATCAGAACAATGATATCATCAACTAACATTTTAATTTTAACATTCGTTTGAAAATCTCAAACTAATGTAATCAAATCTCTTATATATCAAGGGCCAGCTGACTTCAGCCCGCAGACCAAATCCAACTCACCAACTGTTTTCGTAAGTGAGGTTTTGTGGAGTGCAGTCACGTCCACTTGTTTGTGTATTACTCGTGGCTGCTTTTCACTGCAACGGCAGAGTTGAGTAGTTGCAGCAGAGACCACCTAGTCCACAAAGCCCAAACTACTCACTGCCTGGCCCTCTACAGGAAATGTTTCCCCGCCTTGATCTATATGTTATATCCAAATTATCAGGGAACTAATATGTTCATTCAGTCAAGCAGGTGTCAGATTTATACCTCAACTTCCAATGTAAAAATCTTTTCCTTCCCCTTCTACATGACTGACCCCAGGACTCCACCCATTAACTGTGCTCTGTGTTCTAGCTCACCAATGGTGTTTTGCAATGTGGAGAAACAACTTTTGCTAATTAAAATTGTAGGGTATATGTTAAAACCCAGTTGTACAATGTCACTGGGTACTCATTGTATCACCTTCAGAAAAGAAAACTAAGAAAATGAACATTACCTGTATCTGTAGACCTCACAGTACCAGGGCTGCTGCTTCACAAAGAGAAATGCGCAGACCTGCACAATGAAGGTGAAACAGGTATTCAGCAAGACTGAGAGCAGCAAAGGCGGAGAGAGGAGCTGTCCTGCTGGTCGGTATGGAGCCAGCTTTGGGTAGGCATGAGTTGAACTCACTGAAAGACAAATGCATTTTCCCCATTACAATTTCATTGTTGAGAATGAAAGATTGAGATGCATATTGTCTTGAGTCTTGCCTTAGGGCTCAGATTGAGGACACATGAATCGAGAATTTACATCTAGGAAAGCACATTGTCCAGTTGCAGATCTGATGCTATCAAGCTTTGCTTTCTCCAGGCTTTGGTTGTACCTTCAGAAATGAAAAGTAATATATTCAAAGTTCTGTAATTAATACATTTACCATATTGCATGATGCAAATATTTTCCGCTACAATCAGACTGACCAGAAATGGTATGTAAGAGAAGATGGCCTTCCACACGGAGAAGCATTGCTATTACCTCTCAGTGATGATGGGAAAGTGGAGACTTAAGGCAAAGAGAGTAAGAAAGCATCTAACTAGACTCATCTTCAGATGCTGGGAAAAAATTATTTTAAAAGCACTCACTTTACTATTCATTCAGCAAATGTTCTCTGAGCAATTCTGTGTACCAGGATAGATGCTAGAGGTGTGTTCTGTTCCTTCCTGGAAATGTGCATAAATGGTGGATGGCTAGAGAACATTAGTCTTTGTTAGGAAAAAGAGTTCATTAGAAAAATATTTCTTCCAGATGAAAATATTAAAATATGTTATAGTATCTTCATTTTTCTTGGAAGCCATGCATTCACAAGCTAATGAAAATGGAATGTCCTTCTTAGAGCAGAGCAGGAAAGAAGCAAGGGAAGGTCAGAAACTAGAAACATCACAGTTAAAGGTTTATATCTTAGTCATTTTCCATTCTTGCCTTCATAACCATCAATATGTCTCATTTCATAACTCATCACTGGCTTCTTTGGAGTGAGGAAGAAAATAAAGTGTGTGTGGTTAGGTGTGCATTCATGAACACAGGGGCAGGGTGGTGGGGACATTGATGTCCAGCTTGGGATAAGAAAACTCTAAAGTAGTTTTTCAGTTTGCTCAATGTGTGTTCTGGGGTAATTATGTTAAACTCGCCAGTCTCTCACTTTCTCATGTATTAATATAAAATGAAAGTGTTGGAATGTCTAAATGTCTCCAAAGGCCCTTCTAACTCTCTTATCCTAAAGTTCTATAACTAAGGCTCTACCTTTACCAATTTAAGCAATATCTCCCCAGGAGGGTGCTGGGCTAGAGGCTATGGGGTATGCAGAGAAGAAGGACTCTCATCTGCCCTCAAAGAGCTTGAAGTCCAATAGAAGACACAGGTGGGTGTCTTCCGTTGCATAAAGGGCTTTAAAGCCTCGTGTGTTCTCTACTCTACAGCATAATGCAGTGGTAGGGACCCTGGGAATTAAGCATGATAGACTGAGGAGCCCTGAAGTGCAAGCTTGGATAGCTATGTTGGGTTTCAGTGGAAAGAAAAAAACTTTTCTGAATTGTCCAGGTTTCCTTAAAATGATGATGATGATATATCTATCAGATTGCATGTAGAGGAATGAAAACTGATAGTGTTATATTTTATTTAGAATTAATCATTGCCTCTAAGTTTCCACAGGACATTACTCATATTGCCATTGGTGTCTTGCACTAAAGCAAGCTGTTCACACATGCACTCAGCAGACTGTGAGCTTCCTGAGGGAACACAACCTATCTCATTCCACTTTCTGGACCTGACTGAACCCAGCACAGGTTCTGCTGTATGGGAGGACTTAGTAGTTTTAATTCCTATTCTCAAAGTACAGTTTCTAATTGTTCAGCGTCATTTGGGTATAATGTAGACATGCTTCTCCTAAATAGTTGGCTTACCTCATATTATAGACTTTTTAAGTCATGTAAGTCATGTTGCAGGAGGCTTATGAACTCACCTAAATTACATGCAAAATTTTGAGTGTGCATCATGAAAGTTTTAAATTGCAAAGATCTATATTTTCCATCAGATTCTCCAAGGGGATCAAGACCTGGAAAATATTAGGAATCATTGAAGCCCTGTGGAATTTATAAAAGAGATGTTTTTATAGAATGTATGAATTCCCTCCTACAGCCTCCTTTCCTGGATACTGCCTCCTCCCATGTACTGAAATGATTGGCCTCGACTGCGTGAACCCATCTTCATTCATAAAAATAACTGTCTTGCATCTGACACAAATTAGGTCACTAAATTTTCTCTCAAGAGATTTGCAAATAAGATACCTAGAAGCTAAGCTAATTAGCTGTGGGAAGACAAGGAGAAAGGTTAGGGAGATTCAGCAGGGTCACCATTTAGGGTCATTTGCAGAGTTAATGAGTAGAAGTGAGATGAAAACAGTAAGAATAGAAAGAAGAAGAAAAAGACAAGACGGTCTCTTGGAAATAAAGAAAGCAGCCTTGGGTGTTCTAGCCCTTCCAAGGGCCACGTGCTTCTGAATTTCTGTCCTCAGATTTTGTGAGAATTATATTCTGAAACATCCCCCTTTCTCTAGTTTTTAAATCTAATTTGAGTGGGTCTTATGGGAGAGAACAAAGATGTAGCAAGGACGGATTCCTTTCAAGATGGCTCCCAGGCCTGCTACAGTCAAATGGGCTTCAAGGCACGCATTGTCTTAATTGACTTCCCTGGCTTCATCTTACTTTTCTCTTCAGTTTTACCCTTAACATACAGGGGTGGGCAAGAGTAGGTTTACTTTCCATACAAGAAAAGTTGCTTGTATGGGAAAAGACATGCAAGTTATCATTATTACATTAGTTTTATTCACTCAAAGGATGTCACAAGACAATTATAAACCTACTTTTGTTTAATTAGGTGCCTTTGCCTTTAAATCTTGTGGGAACAAGGCAGGGTGTGTATAGATGAGCAAGTAAATAAATTCAATATGTAATGGTATTGTGTTTGTCTCATACTAATTCTAGCTTAAGGTCAAAGCCATAACCTGGGAACTTGGAAACATAGGGACCTTGGTGAGAATGATTTTACATTGGTCATTTAATTGTCAGTGACTCTGGGCATCTGCAGGTGAATGTCCACAGTTCTCAGCCTGGGAGTCATGATTTTGTGATCTGACCCAATTCGCATTTCAAGTTTTATCTTTTGATGTTTCTTTTCAAATGCCCTACAGTGTGGCCAAACTGAAAAACTCATGCTCCATATTTATCAGCTGTCTCTTGTTCATGATGTTTTCTCCTATTTGAAACTCCCTTCTTTTAGTAAAAGATATTTGGAATCTATCCATCCTTTCTATTTTGGTGCAAATGCTTACCTCTTCCATAAAGCCAACCTTAGTGTATCTCCTTTTTCTCCATTACTGTGTCTTCCCTAATTCCAGATTTTCAGAAGCAATCTCTTCTTTTTCTTTTTTTTATAATTTTCTTTTTAAAATATATTTTATTTATTATGCCATTACAGTTGTCCCATTTCCTCACTTCATTCCCCTCCACCCTGCACACCCTCTCCTACCCACACTCCCCCCCTTTAGTTCATGTCCATGTGCCACAAGTTCTTTAGCTTCTACATTTCCCACACTACTCTTGCCCTCTCCCTGTCTATTTTCTCCCTACCATC
Organism: Carollia perspicillata; assembly: GCA_004027735.1. Taxonomy (NCBI): domain Eukaryota; kingdom Metazoa; phylum Chordata; class Mammalia; order Chiroptera; family Phyllostomidae; genus Carollia; species Carollia perspicillata. The sequence goes on from PVKM010045081.1 coordinate 11,794, forward strand.
TATGCTACTTATTCTCTGTGCCTTCTTCCCACCATCTCTTCCCACTCCCCTGTTGCTAACCTTCCACGTAAGCTCCATTTCTGTGGCTCTGCTCTTGTTTTAGGTGACCACTTAGTCTGCTTTTGTTTTAGGTGTGGTGTTAATAACTGTGAGTTTGCTGTCCTTTTACTGTTCATATTTTTTATCTTCTTTTTCTTAGATAAGTCCCTTTAACATTTCATATAATAAGGGCTTGGTGATGATGAACTCCTTGAACTTGATCTTA
>PVKM010045082.1:0-12040 GCA_004027735.1 Carollia perspicillata
AAAGCAGAACAAGAACCTCTGCTAACCAGTCAACCAGCTGAACAGAGTCCGCGGTGCAGCAGGAGAGGTGCGCCTGGGGGCCCGCACTGCCAAGGTCTCGACCCCACTGCTGCTTCACTGATACGCTCGCTGGGGCAGAGCTGCGGTGGGCTGCCTGAGACGGATTTGAAAGCTAAATGGACCAGGCAGGCAAAAGCCAGGGGGAATGTCTTCACCAAAGTCACTTGCAAACTTCTAATCGTTTCCTTGGGGATGCCAGCAGTCCCAGCCCTGCTGCACGGCCTGTTGGTGTGGCTATATGGTGCCCAGGCAAGACAGGCTGCGAGTCACCAGCTGGGCCTCTTCTAACTTGATCTATCAACTTGAGAAACAAGAGGTGAGTGACAGGAGGGATGGGCCCGAGCCTCCTGCAGGGTCTGGTTCCCAGGTGCTCTCAGGCGGCCCACAGCCGACCGCCCAGCAGCAGGACCGAGGGTGAGCTTGCCCGGTTCTGTGTAACATGTCTGATCTGATGGAAAAACACCATTTTTGTTTTAATTGATGTGACTGCAGGAGGTTGACTGTCCTCTCATGTACCTGCCATAATCTGCCTTTTCTCTGCTTGTCCTCATTCAGAGCCTGTTTTCAGTTCCTTGCCTTTTTCATTTTGAATTCCAGGACGTTCCCTGTAAGTCGTGAGGTTAACCGTCCGACTTCTGCTGGTCTTGCACTGTTTACGCCGAAGCTTTAGTTTCCTGCAGTGAATCAGACCAGCTCTCCACCAGGCCTTCCCAGCAGGGGCTGGGAACAGTGCCCCTCCCAAGCCTTCACGGGAGCTCATTGCACCAGCCCACCTGCCTGGAGCCCCTGCGGGAAGCAGGGGTCCCAGTGCAATTGCGCAGTGGTCAGTGGAGCGGCACGAGCCAGTGAACGTTCAGTGTTGCTCCCCCCCAGTTCACAAAGCACAAAGTTCCCCAAACAACTTGGGTCTTTTTGAGACTCCCTATCCTTTTCTGCGGACCCCTTACCTATCCCGGCCACTTCCAATTAACCTGCCTTTATAGGGAAACCGTTCTTGTCACGACTCCTGTAAAAAGCCCCTCAGCTGCTCTCCTTCTGTTGCACAGTAACTGCTCTGCCATCCATCTGAATCCCATGAGAAGCTTTGTCTTCCTTTTTAATGAGGAGTTGGAAATAACATGTAACAATCCCATTAACTCAAAGAGAAAGAACACACTTTCGCAGATCACTGCCCATGGTGCAGCTGACCAGCAGTCTCACTGGCTTTGAAGCTCAGTCTTTCTGGGGAGGAGACGCTGCTCAGGAATGAAGATGTCAGCAGTGCGGGCAGACGTCCTGCCTCCCTCTGCCCCAGGCACCGGCGTGGTGTCCAGGCCAGCCACGGACCCTGCCTCGCCCACCGCCTGCCCCGCGCTCCCAGGTGAGGGGGCAGAGGCCTGAGTCTCAGCCTCCATCCACAGAAGCCCAGCTATCACAGCCGTCATAGGAAAATAAACCTTGTTTCTGGTCTTAAACATCTTCAGAAGAAAAATGCCCATCAGAGAATCTGCGTGGCTCCTACAAAGGTCAAGAGGTGTGTCCTCCCACCGGGAGAGGCCATGGGCTTGCTGGCCTCCACCTCGAGGACGTCGGAGGTCCAGATCCTGGCGCAGAAACCACAACAGGCAGTGAGAGGACAGTGATGGCTCTGCCCCCTAAGGGAGCCCTGTCCCTGCAGGCTTGGGGCCCGCCCTCCGCAGTCCCGACTCCCACGACACTGGGTGTCGGCTATCTAGACCTCGAGAAGTTGGGGACACACTCATCGGGCTTCAATTGAATTGTTCTTCTCTGAGGAACCAAAATGGGTATCATCCCCGCTCATTATGCTGACCGATTTCCGACTGCTGGCTGAGCCCACAGAGAAGCCTGCTGTCCCCTCGCCCTGGCATCTGTCCACAGCAGTGTCCCAGAAGCCTGGTGTCCCCAGCATACACAAGAATCTCCAGCAAGAGGCTCTGAGGAATTCCTGGTACTTGGGTGGGACAGCTGAGAATCCCCTCACGGTCCAGCAGGAGCACGAGGCCCTGGCGGCCACTCAGAGGCTGCAGGGGCAGAGGTGCAGAACAAGGAGGTCACAGCCTGGCCTGGAGTGAGGCCCACAGGACAACACAGCCCGAGGTGCAGCTACGGGACACCAGGTCAGCCTCCTGCCTGGGACACGCTGCTGCTCTGGGGCGGGCGCCGGAGCTGGGTGCCGGCGCCGAAACGGCGTGGCGGCTGCCTCAACTGAGTCGGCCTGCCGACGGGGGGAGGCAGACACCATGAGGGGCTGGAAGCCCCCGACAGTCTTTGAATGAGGAAGCCAGCTCCCATTTGGCTAATGGGGCAGCAGAACCCATTTTGAGGTAAATTCCTTTTGTAAAAGCTAACAAATTTCAAGTTTAATATCTTACTCAATAAACTTTAAAAACCTCTAAGTGTTTGAAGAGAGAACATGCCACCTTCCCACAGCTGGGGCTCCCCCACTCACAGGGTCTTATGGTGGTGGGAGGAGGGGCTCGCTGGCCTGTCTGGAACCGTGTCACTCTGTCATCAAAGACCGAAACTCGATCACCATTGCAGGGCCCCGCTCTCCTCAGGGTGACGGCCCGAGCCCATCAGTAACGAGCGGGTCTGAGAAGTGGCAGGGGGATGGGGGCCGCCACCGGCCAGGCAATTGCCTGAGTGCCGGGCCCGCGCCTCACTTTTAATTTCAACAGAGTGCCATTTGGGCCCAGAGAAAAGAAGCGTTGTTTTAAAATTAATTACCTTGTCAGGAGCTATTATGATTAAAAAGTAGGCCCACATCAATATCATGTGCCTAATTCAAAAAGGGAATTACAAGAACAGCCATAAAAATCAATTTTGGGGCCTTGAAAACGGAGTGTCTTTCTGCTTTGACAGGTGATTTCATCATGAGACAAACCGCAGTGACACTGCCTGCGTCACCGAGGCCCTCCCAGCGAGCTGGGGGCTGGCCGATGCCCCGTGAGGCTGAGCAAAGCCCTCGACAGCACCCCCAGGGGCCCAGCTTAACCACTCCACGACCACGGCGTTTCTGACCTGCCGCCTCGAGCAGCAGGGCTGGTGTCCCTGCAGACTTGCCACCACTGGGTCTCTTACCGGGAAGCGGCTTGTGGTTTGGAAGCCACGAGGCCGTGGGATGACCCCTCCTGTGAGACGGACCCACTGTGGCTGTTCCTTTTCTTTCCTTCCGCTCTTGTGTTCTAACTAGGGGACGTCATGGCATTTCTGGATAATTAGGAATCAAAGAACGCCGGATCTGTTTCTCAGATCTGGTAGAGACCACATTGTCTATCTAGCAATTTTTATCAGCAAAGACATCGACAATATAAATTAGTAAAACGAGGCAGACTTTTTCAGAGTTCCTGAAAAGCGTCCCCTAAGCCTGAATGTCTCATCGAACCTGCTGTAAATGAACTGAGCACTCTGCCTTGCTGTCCTGGGAAGCGTGGGCTAATGCCATGCTGCCCCATGCTGTGTGGGCCCTGGCCCGGCAGGGCTGTAGGGCCCAGTGGACAGTCCTGTGCTGATGCCACCACCGTCACGAGGGCACCTGTGGAGGACGGTCTTTCCTGAGGCAGAGACGAGGTCAGCAGATCATGTGCAGAGGCAAAAAGGACAGACCTGCAGACAGAACCTAAGCCAGCATCAGCGTCAGCACGAGGCTCCCAAACGTCCCTGGGCTAGTCGCAGAGGGCGCCGCATGGAATTCCAACAGCCACTGCCCTGGGGGTCCCCGTGGCCACCCCGCTGACCAGCCAACAGAGCACACTCGGGGCTGACCCTCCGAGGCCCCAGCGCACACTTCCTGCAGCCAGGCAGGCCAAGCAGTGCCTGCCGTGTCTGCTGTGGGCTCCCCAGACTCCTCAGAAGTCTCAGCGTTGTGGGCACGTGCGCAGCCCCGAAGCAGCGGTGCCGAGTGAGGTGGGCCAGGTGGGGTTCTCACTGCTGAGGCCTTGGCCGCCAAAACCCACTCTTAGCCCCAGGCATCCCACGGAATTGCTCGTGTTCCCAAAAGGTCACCTCCTGTCCTGGCTGCTCCAGGCCTGGGGCTCCCCTGGCCTGTGCCGGGGACACCTGTCAGCAGGTGGTGAATGGTAGATGAGTCACAGGGTGGGGCCCTGATCTGGCACAGCTGCGGCCTCAGAACAAGAGACACCAGAGGCTCTCCGAGGGCCTGCGAGGACACGGCGCGAAGGTGGCTGTCAGCAGGCCCTCCAGGGCCGCACACCCACAGCTACAGAGCCATGAGAAAGGACTGTGTGCTGTTCCAGCCACCAGCTCCGTGCTCCAGGTGGGGCAGCTTCACGCCCCCAGCATCACGTCAGCACTCCTTGGTCACTAAGTCACTGCCAGCCCTCTCACACCACGTCCCTGTGATAAGCGTCCCCACGAGAATCATCTCGGGCAGAGGAGGAGCAGAAGGCCACCTGGTACGCCTGGCTGAGGGCCCGCCGGGCCTCGTCAGCAGCCTCGCATTCATCCGTTCTTTAAATAGTGTTACAGCATCAAATACGCTTTTCCGCTGAGAACCATGGCTCACGCCCCACTCAGCTGCCACCCCAGCCTACTGCCGGCCCAGAAGTGAGGTCTGACTCCAGGTCGAGTGAGCCCCGAACCCTTCAGCCCCAGCAAATGCAGGAGCCGACACCCCACTGCACAAGTTCTGGGGAAACGCTGACCACCCTGTTCCCAGCCAGGTGGAGCCGTGTGTGCCGGGCTGCAGACCACGGGTGGCCGGTCACAGTGCCAGGCAGCAGGCAGAGCCCGCAGCCAGAAGCACCACGCCCGGCACCATCCAGAACAGCAGAACCCTGCAGACGCCCAAAGCAGGGCCCGTGGAGAGCGGCACCAGCAGGGGGCGCCGTGGAGAGGGCGCTCAGTGCGATGCTGGGGGCACGGTCGGGTGCTGACCGAGAAGCAGGCAGAGGGAGCACGGGCGTCCACACAGGCCAGCAGGCTGGAAGAGTGGTCTGTGCGCATGGTAAGGGCAGGTGCTGCATCCAGACGGTGAGGGAGGGCAGGACAAGGGTCCAGGGTGGGGACCACAGGGCGTTGTGGCATCCCAGACTCATTTCTCAGCAAAGGGCCCACGAGACAGGCATGGAGAGACGCGGACCAGACAGAGCCAAGTGGAGGGGCTGCGGCTGCCATCGGCCTCCTACGCTGTCCTGGACAAGTGGACTGTGAGCCATAAATAAAAGCCACAGCTCACATGCCACCACTCTCTGACATGTGAGGAACGCTGAGCTCATCTGCTGGAGCTGCAACTGGACTGCACAGGTCCCCCCAGGGTGTGACCCTGCCCGACACCCTGAGACATGGGGGCGAGGGGTGGGGATGGGCGCAGGCCTGTTGGCCTGGACCCCATGCCCTGCTGAGCTGGGCTCCAAATGGACGTGACGAGGGATGCCTGGGCTTCCAGGCTGAGGCCCCCTGAGGGGACGACCTAGGAAGTCGGGCAGTGCAGAGTGCCCAGCGCCTGGTCTGTGGAGCCGGCCTCTGCCTGGGACCGGCTGCCTTTCTTCTGCTCACTGACGGCCAGCGAGTTCTGGGAACGGGCTACAGAGACACATTCAGGTCGGGGGCCTTTGAGCAGACTGACAGCTGACTGATGACCGGCCAGGGATGACAAAGGCGGCCATGGGCGGCCTGTGGGCGGCCGGCATCACATCGCCGCTCCCTGGGAAACTAATTGCCCTGAATTGTCTGCTGCACCGTTATTTTTCTGGCCATCATCTCCTCTGAATGCCCCAAATGAGCATGAAACAACTCTTTTGACTGGACATAAAAGTTAAATGTCCCAATGTTGATCAAATTAACTTCAGCGCTGTGACAATGGACTGTATTTGTGAGAAAATAATGGGGGGACAAAGGGGTGCTTTGTGTTGAGATTTCACAGTTGTGATGTAAAAACGTTTCTGTTGAACTAGGCCAGGCCCCTCTCAAAGGGGAGACAGAAGAGCCCTGTCACTTGTGGAAAAAAGTCTCATTTCACGGACCGTGGCTCCAGGAGGTGTCGGGAAGTCGCAGCCTCAGGAAGGGTGCAGAGAGCCGAGGCCCTTGCTGCCAGTGCAACGCCCTGGATGCTCCCTCGAGCTGGGCCGTGTGTCCACAGAACACCCGCAGGTCCCTGCCATCAGAGCAGAGGGGCCCACAGGGACCCCACCATCCCGGAGCCCGCTCACCTGAGCCTCAGCTGAGCCTCAGGTGATGCTGAGGGTTTTTTTGTTTTAGTTTCATAACCAGGTTAAAAGTAAAAAATTCAAAAATTAAGTTGCACAGAAAACAAAGATTACTTGCAATAAACCCTCCAGAGGGGCCCCAGGCTGCTCTTGTAGCACTGAAAACTGGCCTCCCCATGTCCCTGGCAGGAAGCTATCTCCGAGGCCCAGGCAGAGGAGAGGGGTGCTCCGGCCCCACATGCACACAAGGCTACGGGCCCAGGGCTTGGGGCGCACACACCAGGCGCTGCTGGGTGATTAAACACTTACGCAGAGTTTACAGACTTCAGAGAAAAAGTCTGTCTCTCCATTTTTCAAACAAGCTTTTTGTTTTGGAGCAACATTAGGTCTACAGGGAAGTCACAAACGTAGCCTCGGGCGCCTCTCAGTGTCAGTGCTGGGTTCTACCAGCTGCCCTGGGGGGGCACTGAGGCTGGCGGGCCACCTCCCCTGGGTCTGATGCCACCAGCTGGCAGAAAGGTGGACCCACAGAGCTTCCTGGGGAGATGGAGCAGGCAAGGCAGGCCAGTCCCCGTGTCCACCGCCTACAGACAATGCGCCCCGAAGTTCCCAGAGTGCCTGGGGCGCTGTTGGTGGCAGCGTCCATTCAAAGGGCCGGCCGGGTATTGTCCTGCACTCAGCAGAACAGAATGCAGCCTGCTGGTGGCTGCCAAAAGGTCCGCGGCCCCAATGAAAGGGCGGCCCGGCGTTCACACTCCCACAGAGCCGCTCTTTGTGCTGCGCTCAGCCGGATCTGCGGCTGGTTGAGCCCCCACAGAGGCGGTGCGTGGGAATGCATAGCCACGGGAAAGGGCCGGAACCTGAAGGCTGGGTTCCCCGAGGCTGCAGGGGAACAGCAGTCTGGGGCCTCGACACACTCAAATGCCACACCCACTGACAGTCTGACCATGGTCCCCAGAGCAGCCTGCTCAGGGCCCGCACTCAGCCCTGGCTCTGTGGGAGGTCCCGGGAGAGTTGTGGAGTCTTCCGGAAGACCGCACACAGCCGTGCCCTAAGCAGGTCCTTGTCCTGGCCACGGGCCGGCCAGCCCAGAGATAGTGGCTCTACCCACAGTGCCCCAGCCAGGCAGCTCCCAGGGAGGCCAGCCCTGGCTGATGCAAGGGACGCCCACCCCAGGAAGGTGCCCCAAGGGCTGCCTCCCTGAGTCTGATGTCAGCGCACACCTGCCAGCTCCACCGCCTCCTGATGGAGACACCAGGCTCCACAGCAGTGCTGTCAGGTCGCTGCCCACAGAGTGAGCCAGCTCAGGGCGGTGCTTATGTTTTCAAGTTCCCAGGACATCGGCACAGACATGGTGATACTGGGGCCTGTCTGCTGGAGGCCCCAGAGCCTGCTGGGTGAGAAGAGGCAACAGAGGACGAGGTGCCCTGCATAGGGACATAGGAGGCCCCATCACAGGTGGTCATGGGTCAGCACACCAGGACCAAGCAGCGTGATGGCTTCCTGTGGCCGGGCCCCAGCCGTCCAGGCAGGTAGAGAGCTCAGGCTTGGGCTCAGGTCCACTCTGCCTCTCCATCGCCTTGGGTCAGCACCTCTGAGCCCAGCCCAGCCCGTACCCAGGAGGCTCCCTTAGGGGCTGAGGGCCAGGCCCTGGGTGGGCAGGACACCCAGACCCTGTGTCCTCCACTCCTGTCACCTCTGGGTGGTCCTGGCAGGTGACAGCAGGGACCTGGGTGCTGGGACAGGGTGCAGGCTCTCACTCAGGGCTCCCTGGGTGAAGCAGCATCATAGCCACATGCCCAGCTAATGGCGGCACAGGGGGCAGACCCCATCCCCTGAGCCCGTGGAGGGCGCCTCCTGCTGAGAGGGATCCAGAAGGAAGGAGCCTGCGGGGGGGGGGGGGGGGGGGGGGGGGGGGCTGTGCACCATAGGGGAGGCTAGGGCCAGGCAGGAGGAGTCCCAGATGCAGTGCCAGAAAGGGGCAGGCTGGTGACACGGGCCGAAGAGCAGGACCACCACAGGCCTCAGCACATGGATGTGAGCTGGTGTCCCCATGCAGGGGTGGGGGGCAGACTGGGTCCTGGGGAAGTCTGAGATCACCAGGCAGAATCAGGGAGACTGCTGTGCTGAGGGGGCAGCTGTCCCAAGCCCCAAGTGGATGGCCAACTGTCACCTAGGTCACAGGATGCTGGTGGAGAGGGCTTGACAGCAGGTGAGCAGCCCTGGGATTTGGTGTCTAGAATGAACTCCAGCAAGAGGCCGGTCTTCAAATCCAGAGGGACACTGGTCTGCAGACCAAACACACTCATCCATCAAGTTCGAGGCACTGCCCTTCTTTCCAGGGACAGCCTTTCAGCTCTGACCCTGTGAAAGGTCATGGACCACAACAGACAGGTGGAGGACCCCGTGGGGTTCAGGGTAAGAGGCCAGTGGGAAGAGGCTACTGGGAGCCTGGGCAAGAGTAGGAGCAGCCCCCTTGCTTTGACAAAAGACCCCTGAGGCTGCTCCCCACCCCTCACCAGAAGTGCTCAACCCCGGGCAAGGGACCCAGGACCCGGGCAGCAGGGCATGGCAGCTGGACTATGAGGGGCAGAGCTGGGCCTCACCGGTCTGACTGTGCAAGCTGGGAACCCTTGAGGGGCCCAGACCACAGCCCGGTACCAGCCCATGCCTCCAGCAGAAGGCACCACTCATGGCCGAGCCACCAACGTCAGACTGAGAGACGCCCCAGTTGATGTCTACTCCCGCCACAGCTCTAGCTGTGTTTTCTTACCTCCCCCACAAAACTGAAGACAAGGCATGAGGCTACCCACCCTGAGTCTACCTGGGAGGGATTGTTTGGGCCTTGGGATGGGCCAGGACTTGTGTGCGGTGTCAACGGGTCAACGTTAACAAGTGTCACACGCTCGGTAAAGAGAAAAACAGAAGAGAGGAAGTGTGGCTTAAAAGAGCCGCCTTATTCCCCTGGGAGGCACACCTACCTGTCGAGCACGTAGCCCAGGGCCTTGTGCCGGATCCCCGCGTACACGGAGGGGCTCGTCTCCCACGCAACCAGGTTGGAAGCATCATGGAAAAGGTGGATGTTCACCAAGTCAAAGGCGCTGCAGACACAGAGGAAGGAGATTTGGTGACAAAGGGCCAGAGCTTCAGGTCCCTGGGTGTGGCCCCTCCAACGCTGTCCCTGCCCGAGGTCCTGAAGGGTGTGGGGCCAGGCCTGGCCAGGCCCCAGGGCTGGCTGGGGAGCAGAGCCAACTGTGCCCGAGGCCCCTGCCCCCCTCAGTGGCTCCCAGAGCAGGACATGCCCGTCCAGATGGCAGGTGAGGCCTGAAGTGCCCGCCTCAAACTGCAAATACAGATGCCGGAGCTTTTCTCAGATGCCTGCAGTGCTCACTGCTGGGGTCCCGTGACCGGGGTTCACTGAGTGATTCACTTCTCCTCCAATGAGAAGCCCCCCAGCCCCAGCCTAGGGGAAGCCCTGTGGCCTCCACTGCTATAGGGCTGTGGTGAGGCGAGGGTGCAGGCACCGCCCCCCCAGACCAACAGTCACCTGCAGAGCCAAGGCCACCAGACCCCAAATCCAGCAAGACAGGACTGATCATGGAGATGCAGAAGGGCCCCTCCCATGCTCCTGGTGCCCACCTGCCCACCCCTCCCTGACCCGTGGCCTGTGTGACCTGCAGCAAAGGGTGAAGTGCTGGCCTGCCCTCCCCGGACAAGGTCACAGGGATGGCAGTTCTGTCTGAGGTTCCCTTCCTCTCTGGGCCCCCTGTTCCAGGGACCCCTGACCTAAGCAGCCCCAGGGAGGGGCCCGTGTGCAAATAGCTGGGGGCTGAGGGCCCACTGCTCCACCTGACCTCTGCCAGCTGAGGTCACTGGCCAACTCTGGCAGCCTGATGGGCACTCCAGGTTCAGGTGGGGGCTCTGGCTGCGGAGCCAGCTGCCGACCCTGGCTGTGCCTTGCCCCATGTCCCCGCACACCAGTGGAGTGTGCACCCTCAGCCTGCTTGGTCTGCACAAGCCTGTCAGCAGCATTTATGGGGATGTGCGCCTTCCAGGCGCTGGGTGCGGACCACGGCCCTTGGGCCTGGTGCCTCGGACAGCACACGTTAGGGTGGGTGGTGCTGGCTTTCACAGGCAGGCAGGAATGTAGGACGGGGCTCTGAGGTTTCCTATCGTGCCATTGAGAGCGGCCGCTCACAGAAAGGCCCGTCTGGGGTCACTGGGTGAGGGTCTACTGCTGCCGTGCCCCAAGCCCCAAAGGACACAGTGCTGGGCTGCCTCCCCACAGCGGCATGTGGCGCAGTGGGGCTACAGATGGGGGGCTGCCAAGAGGAGCCACTCAAATGCCATGCCCATAGGAGGCAGCAGGGCCTTCACGGACTCGGGGACTCTGTCCCATAGAGTCACTGGCAGCACACAGGGCCGAGGGGGAGGGGCTCCGGAGGGGCAGCCACAGACCCCGGGGCAGCACAGCGGTGGTGGGGTGGTGACACACAGGACTGGTGCCTGGCACAGCAGGGACGAGCAGTCAGCAGAGACACCTACCAGTCCGCGACGCACCATCTCGTCCGGACGAAGCCCTTGCGTGACCACTTGCACTGAAAAACAAACAGGCCATGCAGGTGAGTGGGGAAGGAGGAGCCTCTGCCTCCCACCCAAGAGTGGAGGCCGCTGCTCAGAGGACATGTGGTCTTCCAGCTCAGAGGGGCTGAGACACCATGCCCCCCTGCCCATGGCACAGGGCAGGGCCCAGCACAAACACACATGGCCACCACCATCGCTGCAGCCCCTTCCCCAGAGGCGAGAGAAGCTACGAGGAAGCCGAGTTGCACAGAGACGTCCCGGGCAGCAGGTGCGCAGCCAACATGAAGGCCCTGAGAGAGCTGCCCACATGTGGCACCTCAGGAGCGTGGGGCCTGGGCCTGCCGCAGGAGAGCCGGTCCACACGGGCGGGCAGCGAGCCTCGGAGCCGCAGCGTGGACTGCCGCTTCCTCACCCCCACCTCCCCAGGTGACCTTTGCTAGAGGAGCTTCAGCCACTGCAGCCACTGGCTGGCTCCCCACAGCCCTCCCTTGTGCGTTCCCAACCTGAGAGGACCAGAGTGTGGATGGGGCTGCATGGGGTGGGACTCTCACTGCCCTCCACAGCCCTGGGTGAGAGACCCACTGCGAGGGAGCCACTGGCCCCCCAGGGCCACCGAGCACTGGAAATGTTGCCACTCTATCTTAATTAGTATTAGTTTAAATAGCAACACCGAACACTGTCGCTTCACAGCCCAAGCAGTTGGAGGAGTGGGGCTCCTGCCCAGCACCCCTTGCAAAGCCCCAGGAGACACAGGGAGGCCTTGCCAAGGCCCAGCCCACAAACTCTGTGTCGGCAAACATGTGCAAGCTGGATGCCATGTCCTATTCCCTCCGGTCCCCTGCAGGAGCCCTGGGCCAGCTATACGGTACCCTGGCCAGCTAATGCAGTGTCCACAAGGCCTGTGAGCCCTGCCCCCACCCACATGCCTGACGGGGCCATGCCCAGGAGTCGACAGGTGGCACCTGATGCTCAGGAGCGTATTCAATCCTCCTGTCAGCCACAGGCTGGGTGCCACCAGTGCCCATTTTACCAACCAGAAAACTGAGGCGAGGAGGTTAAGAACTGTACAAGGGGGTGGCAGGAGACAGATTCAGGGACTCAGGTGGTTGGTGCTCTCAGACTGGACATGGATGGGGACAGACTCACCCTCACCTGGTGAAACCCACATCTTCTCGTGTCACAGGTGGAAGCAGGGAACAGAACAGCCCCTTTGCTCAGTTAGGAGAAGG
>PVKM010045083.1:0-12056 GCA_004027735.1 Carollia perspicillata
GCAGCAAAGCATAGGAGAATCAGAATCTAATTCTCCTAACTCTTGTCTCTTCTTAACAGGGAACACATACACAGCAATGTTCCTGAGGGCAGATAATCTGAACACATTTGGTTTCTTTCTTTAGATAATCTTTGCTCCTAAAGATGGTTGATTGTAAGAACAGGAAGCACAGGACAAGGTGATTTGCGATGATTAGAAGATGATAGCCATTCTCTGACTTAGTAAGTCAAGACTGGACATGCCTACTGAGCTAACACTTATTGAGCACTTACTGTATGCCAACAGCTTTGCATGTTCTAACTCATTTAATCTTCACAATAACTCTGTTAAATAGGTTCAGAGGGATTAAGTAATTTGCCCAAGATTGTTCCCGGAGGACATAGAGGGGCTGGGATTTGAACTCAGGCAAACTGGTTCCAGAGCCTATGCCATGATGCTTTGTTTTTCTCTTGAGCAGGTGATACAAACACCAGGCGTTGACAAAGCAGTGTGATCCGTGCCACCATGGATCAATGTGGACGATTACAAAAGCACCCGGAAGGGCCACCTGACCCCAGCCTGGGGACGTCTGGTCAGGGAGGATTTACAGGTGGACTGATGTGGAAAGTTGGCCCGGAGGCGTGGGGAACGAGAGGGCTGGGGTTCTAGGCAGAGGGACCATCCCGTACACAGTGGTGGTGTTCACGTAGAGCAGTAGCTCAGAGAATGAGAGAGCGGTGTGAAGTTCCGAGGGGGAGGCCGACGGGAGGGGGAGGTCGCTGTTGCAGCCCCTCTAGAGCCCCTTCTCTCCAGACAGGGGCCTGGAGGTGCATTTCTATCCCAATGAGTAAGGAAGCAAGGGAGATGGAGCTGGGACCTGGGAGGAGCCCGGCGGGCACTGGAGGAGGTGAGGCGCCAAGTGCCCGGCTGCGTCTGCCACGCAGAGTGGTAGCCTTTTGACACCTCTGTCTGGCCAGCAGCAGCCAGCAAGTCCTTCGGGAAACTATGCAGAATGAATAGATTTTCCTTGATCTTCTCTCCCGACCGAGAGAGGCACGTCTAATGTCCGTGCTGTGGAACCGAGAGCCAGAGGCCCTTCGAGGTTGGTGTCGGGACAGCCTATGGGTTCCAGCCTCAGTTGTGACGTGGCTCTGGAGGGGAATTGGAGATGTTATACAAGTAAAACTATAAATGGCCTAATATGCCACAGGGGTTCCATAAAATCACTGCTTTTTAGTAGGGAAGCGGGGAGGAGGTGGAGGACAGAGAATAATAGAAAGTCACGTCTGTCCCTCAGTTTGGAGGTTTCCCTTCTTAGGGCTCCACATCCCCTGAGGCACTTTTTCTATGTGCGAGCTTTGGAACTCTGTGGGGCCAGTTTCGGTGGTCGTGGCCATGACCAGGGCCTTCCTGATGTTTCCAGGTAGGAGCCACCATGCGGTGGGATTCCTCACACACACGCGTCCTGCGGGACACTGGGGCAGGCGGCGAAACCTGGCTACCTGAGCCTAGACGGTAACTTGATTTCATGTATAAAACACAAAGTTTGTTATGTATTAATATACTTACAATATCCAGCATCACAACTGAGTGAACTTTTTAAAAAAGGATAATATATGCCCTGGCTGGTGTAGCTCAGTGGATTGAGCATGAGCCTGGGAACAAAGGATCCCAGTTCAATTCCCAGTCAGAGCACATGCCTGGGTTGCAGGCCAGTCCCCAGCAGGGGACACAGGAGAGGCAACCATACATTGATATTTCTCTCCCTCTCTCCCCTCCTTCCCCTCTAAAGATAAATAAATAAAATCTTTTTTAAAACAGGATAATACGTGTTTTTGAAAATTTCCCAGGATCTGTTCACCATTTCAGAAAGCCACACGAGGGACAGCAGTCGGGCTTGGCGTTTGAGCCGACAGTGCAAGGCAGGTGGCACCCTCAGGTGGCTCTGCGTTTGGCATCTGACCGCACCCTCTTTCACATAGTGGTGCCTCAACATTTGCACATCGAAGTGCGTTTATCTTTTTCCTTTATCCATCATTTATATAGATCATTCTATTTTCTGTGAAATTGTGTGTATATATGTATGCTACCTATGAATTTCAACTTCAGGATCATGAAAGGGATGTTACAAAATATTAATTACACCAGAAGTTTTGGATCTGATAGCGTTGAGAACCACCGGTCTTTCTCAAGGGGCGAGGCGGGGCATGTGGTTTTACATATGTATTTTTCTTACTGTTGTTCTGTTACACTTGTCCCAATTTTCCCCCACTGCTCTCCCCTGCCCCGCCCACCCCCGCTCCCACAGAAAATCCTCACCTCGTTGTTCTTGTCTATGGGTCATTTATACCTGTTCGTTGATTACCCTTCCCCTTCTTTCTCCCTTACGCCCCTCCCCACTTCCTCTGGTCCCTGTCATTTTGTTCCTTGTTTCTATGCCTCTGGTTCAATTTTGTTCATTTGTTTGCTTTGTTCATTAGGTTCCTCTTATAGGTGAGGTCATATGGTATTTGTCTTTCAGCACCTGACTTATTTCACTTAGTATAATGTTCTCCAGTTCCATACATTCTGTGGCGAAAGGGTAGTAGCTCCTTCTTTCTTCCTGCTGTGTAGTATTCCATCGTGTAAATGTACCACAGTTTTTTGACCCACTCATTTACTGATGGGCACTTAGGCTATTTCCAGCACTTGGCTATTGTAAATTGTGCTGCTGTGAACATCGGGGTGCATAGGTTCTTCTGATTTGGCGTTTCAGGGCGCTTAGGGTATAATCTCAGCAGTGGAATTGCTGGGTCAAAAGGCAGTTCCATTTTTAGTTTTTCCATACTGTTGGAGGAAATTCCATACTGTTTTCCACAGTGGCTGCACCAGTCTGCATTCCCACTAACAGTGCACTAGGGTCCCTTTTCTCCACAACCTCGCCAGCACTTGTTTTTTGTTGATCTATTAATGATGGCCATTCTGACGGGTGTGAGGTGGTATCTTACTGTGGTTTTAATTTGCATCTCTCTGATGGCTAGTGATGCTGAGCATCCTTTCATATGCCTCTGGGCCCTCTGTGTGTCCTCTCTGGAGAAGTGTCTGTTCAGGTCCTTTGCCCATTTTTTTCATTGGATTGCTTGTGTTCCTTGTGTTGAGTTGTGTGGGTTCTGTATATATTTTGGAGACTAAGCCTTGTCTGAGGTATCATTGGCAAATACTTTCCCATACCATTGGTTCCCTTTTCATCATCATTTTAATGATGCTTTCTTTAGCCATGCAGAAGCTTTTTAATTTGATGTAGTCCCATTTGTTTGTTTTTCCTTTATTTCCCTTGTCCTAGAGGGTATATTGGCGAAAATATTGCTGCCTATGTTTTACTGCCTATGTTTTCGTCTAAAACTTTTATGGTGTCACAGTTTATGTTTAGGTCTTTTATCCATTTTGAATTTGTTCTGGTGTACAGTACAAGTTGGTGGTGTAGTTTCATTTTTTTACATGTACTAGTCCAGTTCTCCCAACACTATTTGTTGAAGAGGCTATTTTGACTTCATTTTATACTCCTGCCCCCTGTGTCAGATATTAATTGACCACAGAAACTTGGGTATATTTCTGGGTTGTCTTTCTGTTCCATTGGTCTATGTGTCTGTTCTTATACCAGTAGCAGGCTGTTTTGATATCAGGCCTTGTAATATATTTTGATATCAAGTACTGTGATTCCTCCTACTTTATTCTTCTTTCTCAAGATTTCTGAGGCTGTTCAGGGTCGGTTTTGGTTCCATATACATTTTTTAAATATTTGTTCTAAATCTGTGAAGTATGTCATTGGTATTTTAATAGGGATTGCGTCAAATCTATAGATTGCTTTGGGTAGTATGGACATTTTAATGATGTTAATTCTTGCAATCCATGAATACAGTATATGCTTCCATTTATTTGTATCTTCCTAAATTTCTTTCTTCAGTGTTCTGGAGTTTTCTAAGTATAGGTCTTTTACCTCCTTGGCTAAGTTTATTCCTAGGTACTTTTTCTTGTTGCTATAGTAAATGGGATTTTTTCCCTAGTTTCTCTTTCTGTTATTTCATTGTTGATGCACAGAAATGCCTTTGATTTCTGAATATTGACTTTGTATCCTACTATTTTGCCAAATTCACTTATTAGGTTGAGTAGTTTTTTGTGGAGTCTATAGGGTTTTCTATGTACACTATATGCAAATAATGACAGTTTTACTTCCCCATTTACAATTTAGATGCCTTTTTTTTCTTTTTCTTGTCTGATCACTGTGGCTAGGATTTCCAATACTATGTTGAATAGGAGTGGTGAAAGTGGACACCCTTGTCCTGTTCCTGATCTAGGGGAAAAGCTTTCAGTTTTTGCCCATTGCGTATGATGTTGTTGTAGGTCTCTCATATATGGTCTTTATTACATTGACGTATGCTGCCTCTAGTCCCACTTTGCTGAGGGTTTTTATCATAAATGGGGGCTGTACTTTATCAAATGCTTTTTCTGCATCTATTGATATGACCATGTGATTTTTGTCCTTCAATTTGTTTATGTGGTATATTGCATTTATTGACTTGCAAATACTATTCCATCCTTGCATTCCTGGGATGAATCCCACTTAATCATGGTGTATGATGTTTTTAATGTACTGCTGGACCCAGTTTGCCAATATTTTGATGAGGATTTGAGCATCAATGTTCATCAGTGATATTGGCCTGTAGTTTTCTTTCTTTGTTGTGTCTTTACCTGCCTGGTTTTGGAATTAGGGTAATACTGGCTTTGTAAAACAAGTTTTGTAGTCTTCCCTGTTCTTGAATCTTTTGGAATAGTTTGAAAAGGATAGGAATTAGCTCTTTCCTAAATGTTTGGTGTAATTTAGCTGTGAAGCCATCCAGTCCAGGGCTTTTGTGTGCCAGGAGTTTTTTTATTACTGTTTCAATTTCACTAGTTGTTATCGATCTATTAAGGCTCTCTACTTCTTCTTGGTCCAGTTTTGGAAGATTATATGTTTCCAGAAATTTGTTTAGTTCACCTAGGTTGTCAAATTTCTTGGCCTATAATTGTTCATAGTAATTTCTTACAATCCTTTGTATTTCTCTCATATCGGTTGTAATTTTTCCTCTTTTGTTTCTGATTTTATTTATTTGGGTCCTCTCTCTTTTTCTTCTTGATGAGTCTGGTTAAAGGCTTGTCAATTTTGTTTATCTTTTCAAAGAACCAGCTCCTGGATTTATTGATTCTCTGAATTGTTCTTTTAGTCTCTATGTCATTTAATTCTGCTCTAATCTTAATTATTTCCTTCCTTCTACTTGCTCTGGGCTTTGTTTTTTTGTTGTTCCTCTAGTTCTTGTAGATGTAGGGTTAGATTGTTTATTTGAAATGTTTCTGTCTTTTTTGGGTAGGTCTGTATAGCTATGAACTTCCCTCCCAGGACTGCTTTTGCCATGTCCCATACGTTTTGGATTATAGTGTGTTCATTTTCATTTGTTTCCAGAAACTTTTTGAATTCTTCTTTGACTGCATTGTTAACCCATTCATTATTTAATAGCATGTTATTCAGTCTCCATGATTTTTTTTAATGTTTTTGAGTTTTTTTCCTTGAGGTTGGTTTCTAGTTATAAGCCATTAGGATCCAAGAGATGCTTGATATGATTTCAATTTTCTTTTTTTAAAGATTTTATTTATTTATTTTTAGAACGAGAGGAGGAGAAGCAGAAAGAGAGATAAAAAAAAACATCAACGTCTGGTTGCTTCTTGCATGCCCACTACCGGAGATCTGGCCCACAACCCAGGCATGTGCCCTGACCGGGAACCAAACCAGTGACCTTTTGGTTCACAGGCCCGTGCTCAATCCACTGAACCACACCAGCTAGAGCTGATTTCAATTTTATTGAATTGTTGAGGCTTGCTTTTGTCCTACCATGCGGTCTATCTTTGATAATGTTCCAAGTGCATTTGAAAAGAATGTATATTTTGTTTCTTTGGAGTGAAAGGTTTTGTATATATCAATTAAGTACATTTGCTCTAGAGAATCATTCAATACTACAATATCCTTGTTGATTCTTTGCTTGGAAGATCCATCCGTTGTTGACCACGGGGTGCTAAAATCCCTTCCTAAGAGTGTATCCCTTGTTGTAGGTATCTTTCTTGAAGTCCTCCGAGATTTTCCTTACATACTTGGGTGCTCCTCTATTGGATGCATATACAGTTACAAGGATTATGTCTTCCTGAGTACTTATTCCCTTAAGTATTATGAACTGTCCTTTTTTCTCTCTCTTTTTATGGTCTTTGTTTTGAAATCTATTTTGTCTGATATATTACTACCCCAGCTTTTTTTTTTTTTCATGTCCATTTGCTTGGAATATTTTTTCCCACCCCTTCATTTTCAGTCTGTGTAGACCTTTGGTTCTGAGGTGTGTCTTTTATAGGCAGCATATGTGCAGGTCCTGTTTTGTTTTGTTTTTTTTTTTTATCCATTCAGCTACTTTATGTTTTTCGATTGGAGCATTTAATCCATTCACATCTAATGTTATTATTTATAAGTACTTATTCATTGCCCTTTGTACCTATGTTCCTCTATTTCTCTCTCTCTTTTCACTCTTACAGCAGTCACTTTAGCATCTCTTGCAGTGCTGGTTTGGTGGAGATGTATTCTTTTAGCCTTTTTCTTTGGTCTGGGAAACTCCTTATTTCACCTTCTATTTTAAATGAGAGCCTTGCTGGGTAGACTAGTCTTGGCTGCAGGCCTTTGCTTTTCATTACTTGGAATATTTCTTGCCATTCCCTTTTGGCTTGTAGTGTTTCCATTGAGAGGTCAGCTGATAGGCTTATCGGAGATACCTTGTATGTTACTACCTGTTTCTCCTTCACTGCCTTTAAGATTCTCTCTTTGTCTTTGAATTTTGTCATTTTAATTATGGTGTGTCTTGGAGTGAGCCTCTTTGGGGTCCTCGATTGGGACCCTCTGTGCTTCTTGAACTTGTGTGACTTTTTCTCTCATCAAGTTAGGGAATTTTTCTGTCACTACTTTTTCAAGGTCTTCTTATCCCTTGTTCTTTTTCTTCTCCTTCTGGTGTACCTATGATGCAGATTTTATTACATTTTATATTGTTCTGCAGTTCCCTTTGCTCTGTCTAGAAATGTTTTCTATTTTGTCCTGAAGCTCACTGATTTGATCCTGATTCATCTAGCCTGTTTTTAATTCCTTCTACTGGGTTCTTCATTCCAGAAATTGTATTCTTCATTTCCTCCTGGCTCTTATTGATAGTTTCTATGCCTTTTTACATGCTAGTGTAGTTTGCAGTGAGGTCTTTGTAGCTTGCCTGGAATTCTTTCTAGTTCTCACTGAACTCATTGAGCATCCTTATAGCCATTATTTTGAACTCAATATTTGATAGTGTGCTTGCCTCTATTTCATTTAGCAGTCTTTCTGGGGATTTCTCCTTTCCTTTTGATTGTTTTTTTCCCCTTATCTCTCCATTGTAGGTGACTCTTCTTGTTTGTTTCTGCTTCTTAGATTGATCTGCTTTGACTCCCTGTCTTCATGGTGTGATTTCTGTGGTAGGAGACCTGTGGGATTTAGTGGTACAATCTCCTTGATCTTCTGAACTTTATGCTCTCAGGATGCCCTTTATGCCATTTATGTGGTCTATCTCATTGTAATTGGATTTTGGTTGTTGTTAGGTCGTTCTTTGGTGGGTCCTTCCCTCCAGCTGGCTGCGAGTCAATCTGCCTTCCACGTCTTGTATACTGTTGTACAGGTGCTGCCTAAACAAAATCACACAGCCCAGGAAACAAACCCACATGTGCAAAATTAACCCCCACCCACAATCACACTATCAACAGCCAATGAGCCAATATTAATAGAGGTGTAAAGAAATTAGACTATTATAAGAAAAGAAAACCAAATATATGAGTAACTTAAAGAAAAATGATTCTGGGACTTCTGGTCAAGATGAGGGCATAGGTAGACATACTGTGCCTCCTCACACAACCAAAATTAAGGACAAAAAAAATTTACAAACAAAAATACAACCAGAACTGACAGAAAGTTGAACTGTATGGAAGTCCGACAACCATTCATCCAGACCGGTAAGAGGGGTGGAGTTGGTGGCCGGTGGAGAGGGGTCACAGCAGGAAAAAGCAGTGGCTGACCGGGCATGCAGGCAGAGGTTGACAGACCCCAGGCATGGGGTAGCAACGAGCAGACCCAGTGAGGTGCGCAAGGCGGCTGGCTGACCACAATCACACATTTACACACAGATAAACCAGACGAAAACAGGCAGCAAGACAAACCACGCAACCCAGGGCCCCAGTGCCAGAAAATAAAGCCTAAAAGCACCCATTGAAAACATTTATGGGGGTTGAGGTGTGGGAAGAGACTCCCAGACTCACAGGAGAGTTCATTGGAGAGACCCACAGGGTCCTAGAACATACACAAGCCCACCCACTGGGGAATCAGCACCAGAAGAATAAGTTTGCTTGTGGGAAGCTGCAGAAGGGACTGAAATATGAGAGAGAGCAGAGCAAGCAACATTGTTCCCTCTCTAACCCCGCCCCCACATACAGTGTCACAACCCAGTGACTGGATTGCCCCACCCTGGTGAGCACCTAAGGCTCCGCCCCTCACTACATAACAGGCGTGACCAGACCCGCCCTCCCCCAAATGGCTCAAAAGAAAGAACAGATCAGAGCCCCAGAGCCAACACATCTAAGTGACCAAGAGATAGCCAACCTATCAGATGCACAGTTCAAAGCACTGGTGATCAGGATGCTCACAGAATTGGTTGGTTTTGGTCACAAATTAGATGAATAAATGAAGGTGAAGCTAAGTGAAATGAAGGAAAATGCACAGGGAACCAATAGAGATGGGAAGAAAACTGGGACTCAAATCAATGGAGTGGACCAGAAGGAAGCAAGAAACAACCAAACAGAAAAGAATGAAGAAACAAGAATTCAAAAAAATGAGAAGAGGCTTAGGGACTTCCAGAACATCTTTAAACATTCCAATATCTGAATTATAGGGGTATCAGAAGGGGAAGAGGAAGAGCAAAAAGTGGAAAAGTTATCTGAAGACATAATAAAGGAGAACTTCCCCAATCTGGCAAAGGAAATAGACTTCCAGGAAATCCAGGAAGCTCTGAGAGTCCCAAAGAAGTTGGGAGTTCTAAGGAGGAACACACCAAGGCACATCATAATTACATTAGCCAATATTAAAATGAAGGAGAGAATTCTAGAAGCAGCAAGAGATAAGGGGACAGCCACTTACTAAGGAATTCCCATCAAACTGTCAGCTGATTTCTCAAAAGAGACCTTACAGGCAAGAAGGGCTGGAAAGAAGTACTCCAAGTCATGAAAGTCAAGGACCTACATCCAAGATTACTCTATCCAGCAAAGCTTTCATTTAGAATGGAAGGGCAAATAAAGCACTTCTCAGATAAGGTAAAGTTCAAGGAGTTCATCATCACCCAGCCCTCATTATATGAAATGTTAATGGAAATTATCTAAGAAAAAGAAGGTAAAAAGTATGAACAGTAAAAAGACAGCAAACTCACAGTTATTAACAACCACACCTGAAACAAAAGCAAACTAAGCAAACAACTAGAACAAGAACAGAACCACAGAAATAGAGATCACATGGAGGGTTAGCAACAGGGGAGTGGGAGGAGGAGAGAGGGGGAGAAGGTGCAGAGAATAAGTAGCATAGATTGTGGGTAGAAAATAGGGGGAGGGCAAGAGTAGTGTGGGAAATGTAGAAGCTAAAGAACTTATGACACATGGGAGGAGTGTGAGTGGGAGGGGGTGTGCAGGGTGGAGAGAATGAAGGGGTGGAAATGGAACAACTGTAATTCCATAATCAATAAGATATATTTGAAAAAAAGAAAAAAATATTTTGAGAGGGTAGAGTGAGAAGCAATAATAAGAGTAGTGAATAGGGCAAGGCGAAGAAAGAAAGAAAAACTTACATCATAAATAAAAAAGGGAGGGAATAAGGCACAATGGAGTAAGAGAAGGGAATTGTATAGTATTAGATTAAACAGAACAATTTTTTTTTGAAGTAGTGAGTAGAAAAAAATAGGAACCAAATTGGAGAAAAAGGTCCACCACAGTGCTATCAACAAAAATGAGCAAAGATTAACATAGATGGGAGGGGAATAAAAGGGGGAAAAGGAAAGAGAGCTTAAAAGATGTCTAGAGGAAAGAGAAGTGATTTTGAGATGACAGAGGGAGAAGGAATACTAAGAGGGAGGAATGAAAACCAAGCTAAGACAGGGAAAAATTGAAATTTAAAATAAAAAAAAAAAGAAAGGGCAGGAGGAAGGCAAAATGGAGTAGGAGAGGGGAGTGGTAAAATTTGAGATTTGAAATACAAAAGTAATGAAGACCTAGAAATAAAATTGGAGAAATGCAACAGCCGCCACCATATCCACAACTGACGGGTAAAGGTAGAGGGAGAATAAAGGTATTAAGAGGAAAAAGAACGTGAGGTGACTAATGATAAGAAAAGTGATTTTGAGAGGCTGGAATGGGGAAAAATAGTAAGAGTGTAGAATGAAAACAAGTCATAACAAGAGAGAAAATAAAATTTAAAGCAAAAATAAGAGGAAAAAAGAAGAGAAGGGAGGAGCAAAACACGAAACTTGAAATAAACTGTAATATAAAAACTAGTGACTTAATATGCATAAACTTGAAGGACAAGAGATGAATATGCAGGACAGAAAATAATGCAAATCATGAAGAAGACCACGGTGGAATTCATCTCACTGTGTTCTCTCTCTGGATCCGCCCCTAGTGATGTGAGATGGGGTCTCGGTCTGGCCCTCAACGGCCTGTTCTAAGCTACCAGTGATCGGAAGTCTGTGGCTATCTCCTTCCGTTGTTAATCTAGTCAATCTGTGATCAGCAGTCAGGATTAAGTACCACAGCGTGGGGCAGAATAATTCCTGTGGGCGGGGCTGTTGCTTCCCCTCAGGTGGATGCCACTCGGAGAGGAGTGGTCTGCCTGAACAAGGTGGCCTCTGCAGTGTGGGCAATGCCTCAGCACAGGGATCCTGGCAGCTGCTTCCTCAGTTCTCTCCCCACAGTCTCCATCCCCAGACTCTCCTCCAGCATCCCTGGTCCACTCCGTCCCCGCTTTGCCAGAGCCCAGGGTAATTGGCTGCAAATAAAATTATGTGTGTTGGTCCTTTAAAAGGCTCTCTGTGACTCCAGCCATCTCTTCCTGGCAGACAGAACCCTGCTGCTTTTCACAGCTGAATGTTATCTGGGTTCCTTCCCCAGCTCTGGTGCTGTAGGCTGGGGAGCCCAGCCTGGGGCTTAGGTCCCACACTTGTCAGGGGGAAACCCTCTGGCCACTGAATTTCCCTCTGGCACTTCAGCTGCTACCTGTGGGAGCTCAGCCAGCCCTCTCCATCTCCACTGCATTCTGTATGGTCGCACTGTGGTGAAGCGATTTATCTGTCTGTGGTTACAAGGCTTCACTCCAGCTATTGTTCCATTGGTTATTCTGGATGATTTATCTACAATTTAGTTGTAATTGCCAAGTGGTCCTGGGAGGTTAGTGTAGCTTCCACTTACTCCTCTGCCATCTTGGATCTCCTGCATATGTATTTCCCCCTCAAATGACACTCAAAAGGTGGTGGGGTGTGTGTGTGTGTGTAGATAGCTCTAGAAACAGATATAGATATATAGCAAAATTGGACTTAGGGTTACTTCCTCACTTAACTGCTTAGTGACTTCTAAACAAAGCATGTTCTTTAAACTGAATTGATCAAATTGGTTTGCAGCATCACACTCTCGCACGGGCTGCGAGTCCTCACTCAGACCGCAGCCTCTGGCTTCAGTGACGGCAGTGCTCTGGAACCTGCACCGGAGCTGGCCCCGGGCCCACCTCATCTGCAGGAGCTCTCCTCCGAATTGGCTTCAGGAACTCACACGGTTCCAGAGGCAGCACACTCCCGTACTCTAACAGGACAGCCTCGATGCCCAAGGTCAAGTCCAGTGAGATGCAAACCAGCATCTTGTATCCATCACGTATCAGGCACATTGAGGCTTGTTATTTCAGTCATCTTCACACTCACTTGAAAGCTAGAACT
>PVKM010045084.1:0-12066 GCA_004027735.1 Carollia perspicillata
GTGAGAGCTGAGCTGTCCCCCAGGGGCTGTGCTGAGCTGGTCCCTTGAGCCAGGATGGGTGCGGAAGGGAGCGGGTGCTCCTGGCCCTAGGTGCTGAGCTCACTGCAAGGACGCCAGACTTTCAAAGCCTCTCTCTTTGACTTCACTTCTGTACAATCACGAACCAGACTTTATTCCCATTGGAGAGGCAATTCTGACCCCTTCCCTGCTGGCTTGCTGACCAGTGGTAGAGAGAGAGGGCCACTCTGCGACCAGCATTTCCTCCTCTGTGACCTCAGCAATCTCGTCAACTTTCTTAGTTAAAAAGCTGTTGATTTCATTAAGTGCATAACGGCATAATCATTCATACACGCCTTTGTTACATGCATGTGGGCACACCAACGTCTTTTTTAACTTTACAAGGTAACCTCAGCTCACGCATCTAACCGGGTCAATGAGCGCCTCAGAGCTGGAAGCATGTGTCGTTACATTTGCTGTCTCATCCCTCCCTGAGGCAGCGAGTGGCTGGCCAGCACTTACTCTGTGCTGTGTGCTGCACAGGTGTCTCAGGTGTCTGCCCTGCAAAGCAGGCGTTCGCTCTGTCCAAGGGCACAGAGTCTGGCGGGGGAGCGGGGCCATGACCATGCTCCAGAGGGAAGGTCCCAGGACCGCAGAGTGTATAATGTGGGGTTTGATCTACGCGACCTTTGAACTGAAACCTAAAGGAGGTAAGTGGAGGGGGGACAGGTGAAGGGAACCTTGCAGGCAGCAGGAACAGCCTGTGCAAAGGCCAGGAGGCAGGAGGTACAAAGGCACAAAACCCGAGGAGACAGCGCGGCTGCAGGGCGAAGAGGGCAGTAGTCAGCTGAAGGGCCAGGGAGAGATCTGTGTGCAGGGTATGGAAGCGATGTAAGGACTGGGGATTTGCTGGAAATTCAGTGCGGGCTTCCAAGTGGAGAGAAATGACAGGATCTGAGTCGTTTTTAGATCTCTCTTGGCCACCTTTCGGTGAAGGGTTTGGTAGAAGGCATGAGTGGGTGCGAAGCACCAGTTGGGAGATGAGTGTAGGGAATCGGACGAGGGAGGATAGAAACCTAGTGTGGGGTGGAGAAGTGAGAATGCCTTTCACCAAGTTCTACATAGTGGCACCGTCTGTGGCTTCATTACAGAAGTGGAAGGGCGACGTGGGTGTGCCCTGGAGGTGACAGAAACTAAACGAGACAGTAGAGGGGATGTCATTTTTAAATCTATTTCAAACTGATAAGAATAGATATTACACTTGATCTTAGCCAAAAGGCCGAGAAGCTATTTTAAATGTTTTAAATGGAGGAACCGTCATCTTATTGACAAATTCCAGAGTGGTCATGGGCATGAGGCCATCTTTCAGATGCCTGAATAAGTTCCTCAGCTAACTGCAAGGGACAAGGACAGCTCTGCCTAAGAAGGCCTCTCCCCTCTTTGTAGGAGCCAAAAAGATTTCACCTCCAGGTGCTGCTTCTCAAAGTCAAGGACACATTCCTTCCATAGATACCCTGGTGTCACCAGATTCTCTGTGTGCCATCATGCCTCACGTGCTGGGGTGTCCAAGTGCCCTGGTCCCAGGTTGGGAGCCCCGGGTTGGCTGGGCGGAGCCGACTCAGAGTCCATCACGGAATCTAGATTCTGCGGGGTGCTTGCTGCCCTCGCGGATCATATTAGTCACCGTGGTGGCTTCCTCACACTATTGACTCGCTGAGGCTTTTTACACATTGTGGGAGGGAGCTGCATTTGCCAGCACTGCCCCCCTGGTGCCAGCTGATTGGGACGGGGAGGGACGCAAGCAGATTTTACATTTATCCCCATTCAGTGGCTCCCTATCAAGACCTGTTTGAATTCCCCCAGCCCTGATTTAATGAGACCTGAGACCACAGTTAGCAGAGTCTGGCCTAACCCTCGTGCACCTTGTGGGTTAGGGTCTCAGATCACAAGGTGAGAGCCAATGGGGAATGGGAGGGCTTCTCCCTTTCAGACCTCCTCTGTTTTTTCAAACAACGGGCACAATGGGTAGGGGAGGCTAGCCAGACAGTGTATTTTCCATCTCCCATGGAGCAAATGTTTATCGTCCCCCCACTTGAGGAAGAGTTTAGATCTTTCTTTAGAATGTCCAGGAAACTCCCCCAAATCCAGCACATCACCATGTCAGTCTGCAGAAACCGTCTCCTAACAGCTCAAGCCACAACTCAACAATGGAACATTCAAGCTTGGTCCCTGCTCCAGCCCAAGAAGTATTGGTTCAGCCAAAAAAGTCCGTTACGTTTTTTTCCCATAAAATAAAAAACACATTTTTTAGTTTCACCAATAACTTCATTGATTTGGATACTTTGAGTATGTTGGCTGTCTCCCACTATTGGCTTCCAGTGGGTAGAGGCCAGGGGTGCTGCTAAACATCTTGCAAAGCATAAGACAGCCCCACAGCAAAGAATTATTTGGTCAAAATGTCAATAGCACCAACAAACGTCACAAACAACTTTTGATACATTTGATCAGTCACAGCATCTACTCCATGCACTGAACAAATCTTTTTTGGCATTTCAGTTGTGTTTTTTTTGTCTTTCTTGAAATAATAAATTATAACACCCGAAAATGTTGCATATCTTCTTCCATATTCAATATTAAAATGGCTGCACAAAAGTTCACCAACTTTGACAAGTTTTTTTTTAAAAAATGCATGCTGACAGGACAGCTGTCACAATACAGTCTAACAAAATTGTTTTGAAGGAAGTTAAAGACAACTAAGTGCTACTAGCCATCCTACCAAAAAACCTAATGGACTTTTTGACCAACACAATAGACTGGGAAACGAGCTTACCTAAGCAGTTACATGCAGTTCTGTACCTGGGTATGTGGTCTCCAACCCACCCCCCTGGCCTTTCCAACCTCCTCAGAACCAGGAGAGCTTCCGCGCTCCCGGTGCCCACCATTCATTCATTTGCGTTCAGGACGTGCACTGCGCAGAGGCCACGTTAGCGGGAAAGCAGGGGCAGAGAACTTCCTGGGAGGTAAGGCCTGAGGAGGATTTTCAATTCAAGGGGGAATCAGACAACAGTCCAGACTCTGGCTTTGGTATAAACACAGTATTTTAAAGTAAGGACAGGACTAGAGGCCCATCGAATCAAAGGCCCCACAGCTGGGGTCCTGAACCAGGACCCAGGTCTTGGTTTGGGGATGCCAGTTTATGAAACAGCTCGAAGGCCAATATCTGGAGCAAATTCACTCAATAAAAGTGAAGCGACAAGAGGAGAAATGAGGCCTTTGAGAGGGAGGAAGAGAGAGCACGGAGGAAAGGGGAATCCGCCCCTAGTGCTCTTCTCTGCCAGGGGTTGGAGAGACTTGTCCCAACCTGGCGGCGGAGTCCAGAACAAAAGCACTGGGGAGGGGGAAGCGGCGGGAGAGTCCGGGACACGCGTGGGTTATGGGGGTAGGGCTATGTGGTGACCTGGTGCCACTGTCCGCTGCCAGCCCCACGCCGACCCCGGTCGGATGCCTGTAGGGGGGTCAGGGAAGGCTCGGCCCCGACCCCCCACCGCGGCCGGGCGCCTCCAGGTGAGCTCTCGACGCTGTGCCACTTTACCTGCGCGCAGAGGGTCGTCCGGAGAAGCCATGGGGGTGTGTGGAGAGATGAGCGCCGGACTGGTGGGCTCCGGCCAGGTAGGAGCGCGCGGCAGAGACTGAGAGCCCTGCGGTGCAGACGCGCGGTGCTCACGCCGCAGCCCAGCGCCCCTCCTCCAGCTCCCGCCTGGTCCCTGCTGCTCCTCCTCCTCCACCTCGGCTCTCCGCAGTTCCTCCTGGCGCTCACTTCCTGCTCCGGCAACCAGCAGAGCCCTTCTCAGCGCGTCCTCCGTCCCTCCAGCAGCGGGCTGGGCGGGGTGGGGCGGGGCGGGGCCGGACGCTGGGACTGTACTGGAGCCGACTGTCCCGGAGCCGAGTGTCCCGGCTCGCCGTCCCTCCTGGCCGCGCCCAGGTCCAGGGGCAAGTCCCCCGAGCTCGCGCGTTGGCTGCCCCGGCTGGCTGCGGAGGCATCAACCTTAAGCTCGCACCTCTGCGGGTGCTCGATCTAGGCAGGTGGGGGCGGAGATGCCCGCGGGCGATCGCGGCTGAACAGGGTCCTGCTCTTCCCGCAGACTAAGGCGCTGCGGGACGGCGCACGCTACTACCTTCTGTCTGGACATCTCTGGCATCAGTTGCTGCGTGATCTCCAGGGCAAGCGATGCACAGACAGCCGGAAGGCCACTCCAGCACACCCCCTGGGCCTCTTCTGAAAAGGGGCTGCGGGCCCCTCGGAAATACTGACTTGGTTCGTAAAAACAACCACTAGGTTTTAATTTAAAGAGGTTTTTATACCGATTACTTACGTGAGCACAGACTGGCACCGTTTACTAAGTATATACAAGGTGGGGCAAACGTAGGTTCACAGTTGTTTGTATGGAAAATAATACAGTAATTAATAAATAAATAATACAAGAATAAACTTTTGTGCGCTCACAACTGTGAACCTACGTTTGCCCCACCTTGTATTTAAAATTGTTGTACTTTAACTAAACCTAGCATCAATCACAAACCTATTATACAAAGGTGATGGGCAACTTAAATTTAAAAGAAATCTCTTACTGGTTTTTAAATATTCTATGTCTGCCTGCATACCTAAAACTAGAAAGACAGGAACCGGTTTGAAAGAGATAAGGTAAGAGCTTTTAGTGCCCGAAGGAGGAGCCTCTAGCTAAAAACTCAGCTCTGAAAAGTGCAGGAAAGCAGCAAATGCCTACATACCCTCTCGATGGCCGGGGTCTTGCTGTGAGCCTCTCTTCACCTGTTTGGTGGTCCTAAGGCCCATGGTACACTCCAGACTGGCTTTATTATCTGGAATGGGCCATGAAGACACAAGACACTGAGAGCAGAGTCCCACTGCTGCGTTTGGAAGGAGAGAAAGACCTTCCTGATGAAGCCTCTCTGGGAAATTTGTGGGTGGGAGGATAAACTTCCTCTTGGTCCGCCCACTGATAAGAAGGGAAATTTTTTTAAGGTTATTTTTTCTTACAATCCACTTTGAGGGTGGGTGTGTGGTTCTTTCTGTACTTCTCTCAACGGTGGAATTATTTCTGAGGTCGGTTATCAGGAACCACCCATCAAGCTAGGCTATCTGTTAGCAGCGCAGCCACAGAGACCTGAGCATTGCTGAAGCCGGCTTGCTGAACGAAGCCCTGCACAGAGCCACTCTTCTTCCGACCACTCCCATTCTTCAGGATAGCAAACAAAGACAAGTGGCAGAGAGGCATCTTAAGGTCATTATTTTTCAGTCCTCACTGAAGACATGCTAATTGGTTTAAGAGGGAAGAGAAACATAGATGCGAGAGACAGAGACATCCATCTGTTACCACTGCCACATGCCTGGACCAGGAACTGAACCTGCAGCCTAGACGTGTGCCCCTACTAGAAATCAAACCTGCGACCTTTCAATCTGCAAGACAGTGCTGCACACCAGCAGGGCAAGGTTAATTTTTTAGAAGGAAGACTGGCTATATAGTATGTGTGCTTATATATAATATCAACATTTTATATGTAAACTATATATATTGTATATTTCCCTTACATTCCATTTCATTGTACCTCCTTTCTTGTGAATGGCAACCATATCCAATTACCTTTGTTTTTCCCATGGGCTGGGTGAACTATAAAGTATAATTCAAATGGAAGCTGTTATTGTCACAACTGGCAAGAAAAAAAAGTAATTTAACAACAATTCTTATGCACTGGAGTTCCCAAAGCATCCTGACACAATCTATTTGCTATAACATTACACTCTGCTCTTGCTCTAATTGCTGCCCAAAGAGTATTTTTAAAACAAACACTCTTTAAAATGGATGTTTCCAACATTTCCTAATAGCACCTAAATATGCATGCATCTTAGAATTACCGTATTTTACCATGTATAATGCACACCCACGGTTTTGTGTGCATGATACACAGGATTGTTATACTCACACCCATGGTATGTAATCATTATACTCTTGTATAATGCACATCCTTATTTGTCCTCAAAAGTTCGGGCAAAAAAAGTGCACGCTATACACGGCAAATATGGGCACGTGTTAGATTTCACGCGGCCATTGCCACACTGCCCTCTGAGGGACCTGCACTTTTTCCATATATGGGGGTTGTAGACTTGGTCATCTCCATACTGCGTTTCGCTCCTGGACCGGTCATCATGACTCCGTGTCACTTTTGCAAGTAACCCAAAGTCCGAGTCTGTAAGAACTTACAGGACTGTGAAAATGCAACGGAATATTGTACACACCAAAATACCTAAGCCAGTGCCGGTGACATAGGAGGTACAAACAGTTGCCTTCCGCCCTTCATTCTTTCCTTGCAATTTAGTCTATTGAGAGAGGCTCCCATCATTCTGTTATGAGAAACCAACTGGTGTTTATGACAGTGCTTGTTCGTAGAGCATGGATCAGTGGATTGGCCCGTAGCATTCGTTAACACAGATTTTAACTGTCCCCCCACTCCACGCACCAAACAAAATACCAAGCCCAGGGGAAACCGAGGTGAGAAATCCTGACTCCTAGGAGTTTATGACCAAGAGAGATTTGCAAATGTTTCACTATAGACTGGGGCAACAAAAGTTTAAGCCAGGAAGGGTGTGTGTGTGGAAGAGAGGTTGTATGGAGGACGAGTGGGTCGGTGTGGCTGCCCTCAGACGATGGTTGGCCGTACAGCTCTCGCAAATGCTGAGACCATCACTCCTGACAGTTTGGCTACAGCCTTAAGTGGTGGAAGCCTGCTGTTTTGTATCTTTTCACAAACAGGTCACAACAATGATCGGGAACACTGTGGAGCTTCAAAGGAGGAAAATGGCAACTCAAAATACATTTTATTTGATTCATCATAGAATGTATTGGTTTTGTTCATTTTTAGACCCATTTTTGGGTGTTACTTTAATTTATGCAACCTGAAATAAAAAGTTATTTTATCGAACCACATACTTCATTATTTCAAAAGGAAGGAATATTGGGTACAAATGAACCCAGCAAACTGAGCTCCTTGGCACGGTTTGAGCTTCGTTAAAGTGGCCAGAGCTACAATAGTCACATATGAACTACAGGAGACACCTTATATGCCAGAATCGGACAGCACCTTGGGTGACCATGGGTGACATCCCCAGCGGACTTTTGTGTGGTGGGGAAGAGGCCCAAAGGAGAGTTAATGAGCTCATTTGTCTCCTCGTCTCTGGAATAAGAAACACATTTTGTTAAATTTTGCCCAGAACTTGGGAAGACAGTTGTAGTGGATCCCTGTTTTGCCACCCAGCTTTTCATAACGACGCCCCAGGTTGCTTCTGGAAAAGCCCCGTTCCCACTCTCAGTCCATGAGGTGAGGTGGTGGCAGCATCACCTGGCTCCTGACTTCCAGGGGTTGACATGGGACCCGGTATCGGCCTTCCAGAGCCTTGTGGAATGAGCAATAACCCTAGGAGGGGCATGGAACCTTTCCCTGGAAGTTACAAGGTGCCTTCGGTAACTCACCCAAGGTCACCCAGCTGGTACCTGGCAGGAGAAATGAGCAGGAATGAAACATCCAGGAGGGGCCGCACCATAGGGAGCCTTGACCACCAGACAAACACCTTGGGAAAAGCCATGGTTTTTCAGGCAACAGGAAGCCAGGAAGCTAGTTTTTGAAAAGTTGCACATGAAAATTGGTGTTTTCGGAGGATTAGTCTGGCAGCTGTGTGTAGGAGAGAGCAGAGTAAGGAGAGGGTGCAGGCCAAGGGGCCGTTTATCTTTGCAATACACTGTAATTTATTACCAAGTTCCATTTACATCCTCGTGAGGGAAACGCATATTTCAAAATATAAAGTGTTCTTGTGTTGCCTGCTTTTATTATTACTATTATTCTTACCAGAGAACCTTTTTTCACGACTTCTTTAGAAAGAGAGGACAGGGGAGAGAAACATCGATTGGTTGCCTTCTTGTTTGCACTCTGACAGGGGATCAAATCCCAAACCTGGGTATGTGCCCTAACTGGGAATCCAACCTTCGACCTTTCGCCCTTTTGGTCTGTCGGAGGACACTCTAACCAACTGAACCATGCTGGCCAGGGCTTTTTATGCAGTCATTGTTTCCCAGGAATGTTTGTCCTGTAGATTTGCATATGTGTATGACAATGATGTATTCCAAAGCGTTAATAGAGGAACTAAAAAGCTTAAATGAGTAAAATATAGTAGTATCATTTTTGCTGCTTTGAGTCCTATTCTGTTTGACTGGGCACAACATTCTAGCACGTGTATTTAAACAGGAATCAGTCTCGAAGGTTCCTGTACTTCTCACTCATGCAGTCGGTGCCCTTCCAGTGCAGGAGGTGAAAGCTCTCTTGCCCACTCATACCAGCTGACTTTGAATTATTTACCCATTGAGACAATGGGCTAGAAAACCACAGTTTGAGTGCTACGTTTGGCTTCCCACAGAGAGAACGGTACAATGTGGGTGATTCCCAGCTGGTGAGTTGCTGCAAACACTCGGAATGCCACGGGGTGGGGAGTGGGCGGTGTGGGGGGCGGGAGAGGCAGGGAGAAGAGGTGCCGCTGCGCAGGAAGCACTTTTGCTCCGGAAACACTCCTCCAGCCTCCCCGATCTGCACTGATCTGCACTGACCGATCTGCACTGATCTGCACTGACCGCTCACCAGCAGGTCCTGGTGCCTGATCTCAGCACCGTTTCCGGGTGCTTTCTTAGTGAAAAGCTTCTTAGGTAACCATTTATATCTGCTCCAGATTTTGAGAGAAAATCTGCTCAAAGAGATGAACTTCGTATATTGAAACCTGAAACCCGATTCACTAAAGTCAGCTAGGGGAGACTTCCTTGTGTTTTTGCTGTTAGGGGAAAAGGGCAAATGAGAAGGAAATCTGGTGCTGGCAGTGACCAGGTAAAAACTGCACGTGTTGGCACTAACGGCACCGTTGCCCGTGCTTTGTGTCCCGGAATGCAGAACACAGGCTCAGGCTGGTCGCTCAGACGTCTAGAAGATCATCATCAGTCCCTGAAACGTTAACCTAACAAATTGTCCTTTACAATTTATTCTGAGCTAAGACAAGAAAGCGGATTTATGGCAGATCCCAGTGAGTCAGCTGAGAAATGGGGAGAACCAGTCACTGGGTTCAGCTTGTGAGGAAAAGCGCCGCATCCAACACCTTCCTTATCACCAGCAACCTGCTGGGAAAAGTGGGCAGGTCTCAGCGGCAAACACAGCCATAAAGTAACTACGAATGAGTTTAATTCAACTGTGGAAAACGCATTGCAAGGACAACAGAGCTTTACCAGAAGCACATGAACATAAATCTGACTAAACAGACAGCTGTCTGAGGTCAGGAGGTAAGAAGAAGCCTCATTGTTGGAAAGATGGTCAAGATGATTTCATTTGGAGATTCGACAGAAACCAAGTCAAAGCAACAGGATTTTCATGGGATGTGAAACTGACTGCAAATTCCTGTGGAATGGTAAATCCAAAAGAATTTTGAAAAAGAAAAACAGAGAATGGGGATTTGCCCTCTAAGATAGCAAGAGACTGTAAATCAACAGTAATGAAAACAGTGAGCATGGGTGCAGGGAACGCGAAAGGATTAATGGAATAGAAAAAAATTCAAGACACAGGCTCGCGTCTGCCTTTGGAATTCACCGTAGGAGAGTTAGTTAAACGGTGAAAAGGTGGACAGTTCAAAAAATTGCATTGGGACATTTTGACATATATAGGAAAGCAATTTATATCTCTACCTTATCCTATACACAAAATAAGCTTCAAATAGACTGTAAAGCATTTACCTTTAAAATTATTAAGAAAGAACACAAGGGAATCTCTTAATTTCTGTAACAGGAAAGGTTCTCTTAAGGCAAAGAATCAAAAGACATAGAAGAAAAATCTGATAAACCAAACCAGACAAAAATGTAAAGGCTATGCCACAGACAACAGAAAATTATAAAACAAGATAAACTTAGATAAATTTATATACTACTCTAATTTATAATTATAAAATATAAAATAACATAATTATAAAATACTTATAGTTATAATTATAAAACAGAACATTAAATACTATGTAACTTATTTGTAAAGCAAAAATTAGTACCCAAATTTTAAAAAAATATTTTATTTATTTTTAGAGAGATAGAAAGGGAGGGAGAAATAGAGGGAGAAAAATGTCGACATGAGAGAGAAGCATCAATTGGTTTCCTCTCATATGCACCCAACTAGAGACCAGGCCCACGACCTAGCCACATGCCCTGACCGGGAATCAAACCAGTGACCTTTTGCTTTGCAGGATGACGCCCAACCAACTGAGGGCCACACCAGTCAGACAGTACCCAAATCATAAGAATTTATTCAAGGAAATTAAAATATGATAAAAAATGTAATAGAAGGTTAAGCAAAACCTAAACAGAAAATTCCTAGAAGAAACAAAAATGGCCAATAAAAATATGAAAAGGAACTCAACTTCACTAAACATAAGAGATGCAAATTTAAACCTTAACAGGCTAGTAGATTGGCAAAAGCTTAAAAGCTCACCAGCATCAACTATTGACAAGACCGAAGAGCAGCGGGTCTTCTCACACTGTAGGAGTGTAAGCTGATATGGTACAGCGGAGAGCGAGCTGACCTACGTACCTTCCCTAAAGGAACTCGTACAGCCCAAGGGGCCATGTGTAAGACAACTGTTGGTGCAGTATTGCCTGTGACAGATCTCAAACAACCTCAGTGTCCACCCATAGGGGAACGGATGAATATGATATACTCATGCCATGGAATATTTTATAGAAGTAACAAAAAATAAGCTCAAAAATATTTTCAATGAAAAAACAAGTTGCAGAATGGGGTAGACACAAACCAATCCAGATATATGAGTATTCTATAATCACAGATGGATACATGTCAACTTTGCCTTGCAGCCAGGGCTGGAGTGACAAGAACCAAATTTACTCTCCTGCCTAAAACAATAACAGCACGAGACCCAAAGGAATTATTTGAAATGACAGTTTTAAGGCATTATAAGTCTGGCAAAGAAGGATAGCAGTCCCTAAGGCTGGGACATAAACAACTTGATTCCTAGGTTTGCCCCAGTTTATTGCCCTGGAATTTCCGGGTTGCAGGGCAGAGAGAGGGAACCCAAGCAGAGCCCAGCAGACTCCCTAATTTGAAGAGGTATATCTGAAAATCTGAGGAGACCAAGGCAGCCAGAAGTCACAGGACAGAGTGCTGTGAGGACTTCAAAGAAAGGCCCCTGGTGATGCATGGAAGTCCCCCTTCACCACTCAGCATAACACTTCCTGATGGGCCCATTCATTCTGGGAAATGAGCAAGGATGGAGAAGGAGGGTTAGAGGGAGCAGAACCTGGTGCTCACTCAGTGCCACTAATCATGCTTGTTTCTGCCAACCGGACCAGGAAAGAACCTCCTAACGCGTGGGCATTTGGTGGAGCACTCAGAGGGTCTTGCCTCAATCCTGGGGAGTAACTCACCTGGGCTGAGCAAGCATTGCCCTGGACCCAAAACACCCAGAACTTACTTATAAAACATTGTGTATTTCCTCTTACATGTTTAAACTTCAGTCACCTTCAAAGTATTCTACATTTGACGCAATACACTTATTGAGACTTTTTTCCACTGCTCAAAACAGTTTTTGAACTCATTAATTTTGATGCTTTTTAGTGCTTCTGCCGTTTTTTGCTTCACCTCTTCTACATCAGCAAAATGTTTTCCATTTGTGGAGTTTTTTCATCTGGGAAAATAAAAAGTCGCTCTGGGTGAGATCGGGTAAATAGGGAGGTTGGGTCACGGAGGTCCTGCTGTTTTTGCTGGACTCTGAGCTCAGTGTGGGTGCACTCGTAAATCACCCATCATGAAATGGGAAGACACATTGAGCCTTCAAAAAAAAATGCACTGAAGCTGAACGCAGCCTCTCACAACACCAGCTGGTGCACTGATACAAATGGGTTCCTAGAACACTCACCTAGAGGGACAAGCCCGGACTACAGGGCCACCCTCCAGAAGATAATTTTGATT
>PVKM010045085.1:0-11368 GCA_004027735.1 Carollia perspicillata
ACCATTGCCCTGGCACTGCAGTCAGCTATGGTGGTACTCTACCTGGTTTCCCAAGGGTGTGGTCATTCTGCTTTTCTGAGTCTGGAGCTGAAACACAATGTAGCCCTAGATGTCATCTCTAGCTTGACTGAAACTGTCTCTGTGGTCAGTAGACCTGAGGCTTTATTCCAAAGGTTGTTTAATGCTGACCAGGCCCTCATTGTCCTGAGGGCTTAATGATAAGGGAGTGGACATGCCAGGGAGAAGGAGGCAGGTGAGTCAGGGGGCTGGATGAGGCCATTTTGAATCAAAAGGAAAGAGACGGGGAGAGTTCAGCCTAAAGAAGTGAAGTTTCTGCATGGTTACACTACCTGTCAGTGATTCACGCGTCATCAGACAGCAGATGATCCAGAGGCAGAAAGGAGCTCCGCTTTATGGCAGAGCAGTGTGGGATGGGAAGTCACATGGATAAGAAGGCTGACATTTGTCCTGTTACTTAAATGACTAATGGCTTACGAACCCATTTCTGGAAAAGCCAAAACAATGGCTAAGTCAAGTCTAGGTTTAGTGACATGCAGCTTACCATAAGCAACTCCATTTGGGGTCTGTTGTCTTATTAACAGACATCTGAGCTCTGTGTAGTTTGCTAAGGCTTATTCCTTGAGTAGCACACCCTTCACCATCTCTGCATATCACAAAATTCCAAAATTTGTACCACCGCAATATTTTGTGGTAATTGTTTACATTTCATCATTTTTTCTCAAAGTTCTTATTGTATTTTTTCTATTACCACTAGTCCCCTTATATGCCCCTCCCTACTGAAGTTACCACACTGTTGTCCATGTCCATGAGTCCTTTTTCCCCTTCGTTCAATCTCTCCACTCCCTATCTTTCCCTCTTCTTTCCCATCTTACTGCTCTCTGTTAGTCTGTCTCTATTTTGCTTGTTAGTTCAGTTTGCACATTAGATCCTACATATAAGTGAAGTCATATGGTATTTGTCTTTCTCAGACTGGCTTATTTCACCCAGCATAATTTTCTCTTAGCATGAGGTCCATCTAGCATAAGGTCTATCCATATTGTTGCAAAGAGTAAAACTTCCTTCTTTTTATTTTAATAGCCGAGTAGTATTCCATTGTGTAAATGTCCCATAGTGGTTTTATTCACTAATCTACTGATGGACACTTGGGATGCTTCTATATCTTGGTGATCGTAAATAATACTGCAGTGAAAATAAGGATGCTTATGTTCTTTCAAATTAGTGTTTTGGGTTCCTTCAGATATATTCCCAGAAGTGAGATCTCTGGGTCAAAAGGCAGATCCATTTTCAATTTTTTAATGTATCTCCATACTGCTTTCCACAATGGCTGCACCAGTCTGCATTCCTACCAATTGTGCACTAGGGTTCCCCTTTCTCCACATCCTCACCAGCATTTGTTGTTTGTTGATTTATTGATGATAGCCATTCTGACAGGGGTGAGATGATATCTCATAGTGGTTTTAATTTTCATTTCTCTGATGGTTAATATAGCAACAATGATCTTGAGAAAGAAGATGAAAGTTGCAGGAATCATGCTACCTAATATCAAACTTATTTAAAACATCATGGTACTGGCATAAAAACAGACACACCCATCAATGGAACAGAAAACAGAGCCCAGAAAAAAGCACACACCTTTGTAGTCAATATTTGACAGAGTAAGCAAGCATATACCGTGGGCTAAAGATAGTTTCTTCAGTAAATGGTTGGGAAATGGACAGATATGTGCAGAAAAATAAACTTAGACCACCGCCTTACACCACACACAGAAATAAATTCAAGATGGATACAAATTTAAATGTTAGATCCAAAATCATAAAAATCCTAAAAGAAAATATAGATAGCAAAATCTCAGACATTGCTCATAGCTGTATTTTATTGGATATATGTCTCACAGCAAGGGGAACAAAAGAAAAAATAAGCAAATGAGACTACATCAAACTAAAAAGGTTTTGCGCAGCAAAGGAAACATCAACAAAATTAAAGACAACCTACAAAATGGAAGAACATATTCACTGCCATATCTGAATGTTGAGAGCTAACTATTTTAAGCTATGCTAAGCAAATCATTCTGAAAGGTCAAGGAGACCCCTTAAGGGAGGAAAAACAATGTAGGCAGCAAAACCGGCTGAAACTAGACAGGCCCTCAAGGATATGGCCTCAGCGACCCATGATAACTAGAATAAAGTGTCCTTGCTTACAAGAAACTGAGAGGGTTTCAGAAGAAAATTTCGGCATCCTGCCAGAACCTTGTGCTCTGCAAAGATAACCACAACCTCCGCTTCTGTAAGCCCCGCTTGCTTGCTGGGCGCAAATAAAGGAACCCGGCTGAAAGTGCTGTGTGTGACTCCCCTTTGCAGCCTGGGAGTTCGCCCCTGCGCAGGTAAAAATAAATTCCATCCCTTAATTATCAAGAGTCTCCTTTTGTTCTTTGCTCTCGCATTTAGGATACAACATGATAAAGAGTTAATACCCAAAATTTATAAATAATTTACAAAACTTGACATACACACACCCCCAAAAAACAAACAATCCAATTAAAAACGAGCAAAGGACTTGAATAAACACTTCTCCAAAGAGGACATACAGATGGCCAACAGACATAGGAAAGGATGCTCAATATCACTAATCATTTTTTACAGTGAAAAATTCTCTACCTTCTGAAGACACATTTTTAGATATTTGGGTATTGTTACATTTCATTTTCTGTTATAGTTTTGGGGGCCGAATTATATTTAGACATATGGATATGAGACATGATGATGTAAATATATGAACTCTGGACTGATCAGAGGGACTCAAGAACAAGGAATTTGCATCACTGCCCTTTAAAACTAGAGAGAGGTTAAGGAAAGGGATGAAACTGAATGCAGACTGTATGGACATTTGGGTAGGTGGACTCAGACTTCCAAGAAGGTGGAATGCTCAGGTGAGAGGCAGTGGTTGGTCCCAGCATTTCTAATAGCGGTGGAGACAGGCAGGTAGCTAAAGACATCGAGGACCCTGAGAAGCTAATTATCATCAGAAAAGTAATCAGGACATAACTGCTGCCATAAAATGGGGTAGAAGAACCAGGCTGAGAACAGGCATGGCAATCAAAGTACAGCCATGTAGTTTCTATGTCTGGGCAAGTATGACATCAGGAAAGGGGACCACATGGCCATTGGGAGTGCTCCAGGGTCACTTCTGTGATGTTCTTGGCTCTGGACCTTTCCAGAAACCTGGAAGTGTGTCTGAGCTCAGATTTGAGAGGCTAACTGAAGCCACACCCAAAAAAGGGAGTAGAAAGTGGAATTAGCTCTGAGGCTTTAATGCACTCACTGTCTCTGCCGGGTTAGCTCCAGAACAAGGCTTGCTTGAACCCAGGGCAGCTGATGCTGTGGGTGCCAGGGCGAAGACCCCCAACAGACCCCAGTTCAAGAAACCCCAGGCAGAAGACTTTTGAGCCCATTGTATGGTGGGGGGGCGGGGGCATTGCTGTGATACCTGATCCTTATTCAGCTGTGTTTTGAACCTGCCTCATTAACGTTTCTGTTGCACCGCCTGTCTACTACCTTGCTTGTTGAAGGACCTCAGACATGTCTGTCTCAGTCATAATACTGGGTGTTTTGGCAAAATATATGTCTGAGTCCTCTGCCTGTTGTCATCTGCAAAATGTGGAATATAACATTTTTACTTTGTAGGGTTATTGTGAGGATTAAATCAGAAAATTTATATAATAAAACAAAATCACCTAGTAATTAGCAAGCATGACATACAAGCTACAGATTGTTTTTTGTTATTATTAATATCGACATCATCATTCCTTTCAAAAAATACTTAGTCCAGTTAGAGAGAGGTGACACGTTCCTATTTATTTTCTGCTCCACAGACTTAGAACAAGATCACTATTAATTATTCATAATAAATCTATGCTTCAATCAAATTTGTATGCCCTTCAATTGTGTTTAATAGGCAACCTATAAAGATTATAAAAGATTTTAACCTTTGAGCTTTTTTTTTAGCAGATACTCACATGTAGTGGTAAAACATAACACTCTGCGGCTTTTTTCAATTAAAGAAGAAAAAGTATAACATTTAAAGGTCATGTGACTTACATCCCTAATAAGTACAGTAAAATAACATGCCATTCTCAATATTTCATTAAGTAGCTAAGTTTGCTAGGCTGCTTCTTTTGGATTTGAATTTGGAAGAAAACATCTGCCCTTTTCCGGATGTTACATCTTCTACAATTACAAACACCGACTGCAGCAAGTCCATCTAATGTGGAAACAGGGAGCAGAGCCGCTACTTGGAGTGTGACAGTTCTGGGACAAAAAGTATGTTAAAAAAAGAACCTGTTTTGTGTGGACCAGACTCCATGACCATCACAGCCTTAGCTTTATCTAACTCTTCAAATGATTGTTCGCTTGTGAGAGAATAGCTAAGGTATAAATTTTATACCTGTAGACTGTCCCATAGGCCTCTAATTCCTACATATACCATGAATCAGACAAAAATAATAGCATATCGCCTGATGTATGTCAGTAGTTACATTGAAACTTATATAAAATACATATTTTAAAAGATTTTATTTATTTATTTTTAGGTGGAGGGGAAGAGAAGGAGAAAGAGAGGGAGAGAAACATCAATGTGTGGCTGCCTCTCACATGGCCCCCTACTGGGGACCTGGCCTGCAACCCAGGCATGCGCCCTGACTGGGAACCAAACCAGCGACCCTTTGGTTCCCAGAACCACGCTGAATCCACTGAACTATGCCAGCCAGGGAAAAATATATTTTTAAACTCTAAAGAATCCACCAAAAAACAACTAGACCTAATAAATCTATTTGGCAAAATAGCAAGATACAAAATCAATACCCTGAAATTGGTGACATTTTTATTCATAAATAATGGGCTATCAGAAAGAGAATCTAAGAAAACAATCCCATTTACTATTGCAACAAAATATAAAGTACCTGGGAATATTATTGTCAAAAAGATTAGTACTTGTAAAACTATAGGATACTGAAGAAAGAAATTGAGGAAGATACAAATAATTAGAAGCATATACTGTGTTCATGGGTTGGAAAAATTAACATCATTAAAATGTTCATACTC
The DNA here is from genome assembly GCA_004027735.1 of Carollia perspicillata. Lineage (NCBI taxonomy): Eukaryota > Metazoa > Chordata > Mammalia > Chiroptera > Phyllostomidae > Carollia > Carollia perspicillata. The sequence continues at coordinate 5,118 of PVKM010045085.1, forward strand.
CCCAAAGCAATCTATACAGCCAATGCAATTTCATTAAAATACCAATGGAACATTTTACAGATCTAGAACAAATATTCCAAAAATTTATATGGAACCCCAAAAAGACCTCAAATAGCCTCAGCAATCTTGAGAAAGAAGAACAAAGGTGGAGGTATCATAATATCGCATATCAAACTACACTATAAGACCACTGTAATCAAAATAGCTGGTACTGACATAAGAACAGACATATAGATCAATGGAACAGAATAGACAGCCCAGAAATAAACCCACACCTTTATGATCAATTGATATTTGACAAAGAAGCCAAGAGCATAAAATGGAGCAAAGACCGTCTCTTCAATAAATAGTGTTGAGAAAACTGGACTGGTACATACAAAAATAAAAATAAAAATAAAACCAACTTACACAGTTCACAGGAGTAAACTCAAAGTGCATAAAAGACTTAAACATAAGTCACAAAACCATAAAAATTCTAGACAAAAACATAGACAGTAAAATCTCAACTATCTCATGTAGCAATATTTTTGCTGATATGTCTCCTAGGGCAAGGAAAACAAAGGAGAAAATGAAATGGAACTACATGAAATTAAAAAGCTTCTCCACAGCTAAAGAAACCATCAGCAAAATGAAAAGGGAGCCCATTATATGGGAGAACATATTTGCCAATGATACATGTAATGAGGGTTTAATCTCTAAAATATTCAAAGAACTAATACAACTCAACGCCAGGAAGACAAACAATTCATTTAAAAATGGGCAAAAGACCTAAATAGACACTTCTCCAAAGAGGACATACATATGGCCCATAGACCTACGAAAAGATATTCCACATCACTAATCATTAGGGAAATGCACATTAAAACCACAATGAGTTATCACTTCACACCCATCAGAATGTCTACTATCAATCAATAAGCCAACATACAAGTGTTGGCAAGGAGGTGGAGAAAATGAACCATAGTATTCTGTTGGCGGGAATGCAGACTGGTGCAGCCACTGTGGAAAATGATATGGAGTTTCCTCAAAAAATTAAAAATAGAACTCCCTTTTGACCCAGCAATTCTATTTCTGGGAATATAGTCTAAGAATCTGGAAACACCAATACAAATATATACATATCCCTATGTTCACAGAAGCATATACAGTTGCAGGTTCAGTACCAGGTTGGGGTGTATAGGAGCAACAATCAATTGATGTTTCTCACATCAATGTTTCTCTCTCTTTACTTCTCATCCCCTCTACCTAAAATCAATAAGCATGTCCTTGGGTGAGGATTTAAAAAAAAAGATCACTATGTTTGTAATTGGTACAAACAGTGAAAAGTTTTCTTTTCTAATATTCTATATGGTACATGGAAATAGATAACTTCAGAAGTTGTGCCCTATTATCTCATAGCCCCTCACCCTTTATTCAGCAATGATTCAGCCTTTGTCTTATTCTTGATTCCAACATACTCATAATGGTTTACTACTAAGTATGAAAACTGCTGGCTGGCTGGTTTTTGTTTTTCTAATTTTATATCTAGTTTCTGTTATGTCTATTGTTTATATCATGACTGAGTAAAAACATTTTGAAATTCAAATATTGAGATGAAAACATTCTTTCTCTTTTACCTTAAAATGTTTGGTTGGATTGCATTAATAATGTTTATAAAAAGTCAAACTGTTTTTGCATTGGGCATGTGACTACCAAATTATTCAGTCACATTTCTTAAGAATAAGAATATTTTCCTATAACAAAATCCTACTATGCCCTATAGAACTAACAATAACTCCATAATATCATGCATTATCTATTCTACAATTCTTACATTGTCCTGAATATTTTTACCTTCTCTCAAATCATGTCTTTAATTGCATGTCTTTAATCATGTCTTTAATGATTTTGCCTTTTATTATTTTTATTTTCTTTCATTTTTCACATTGATATCTTATACTGAAGATAGTGGGAATTTAAAATTCATATTCAATCATAATACAAATTCATCCTAAGCCAGAATCAACTTCTATTCCATAATTTTTAAATAGAGTACTTTTTATTCTCTTAATAATATTTTTTATTTTTCAATAACAGTTAACATAAAATATTATATTAGTTTCAGGCATAAAATGTAAATGTAACATTAGACATTTATATAACTTACAAAGTGATCACACCAATAAATCTGGTACCCACCTGACACCACACACAGTTACTAGATTGTCTCCCTGTGCCGTACTTCATGAGCCCCTGGTGGTTTTTATAAGTGGCGGTTTGTGCACTTTATCCCTTTCCCTTTTCACCCATGCTCCCCAAACCCCCTCTGGTCTGGCAACCATCAAAATGTTCTCTGCATCTATGTTTGTTTCTGTTTTGTTTACTTATTTTGTTTCATTAGATTCCACATATAAGTGAAATAATATGGTGTTTGTCTTCCTCTGTGTGACCTACTTCACTTAGCATAATACCCTCTAACATTAATCCGTGTTGTGGCAGATGGCAAGATTTCTATATTTTTGTATGGCTCAGGCATTTTACACTGTATATATGTACCACCTCTTTTTAAAAATCTATTTGTCTATTGAAGGGCTTTTGACTTTTGTAAAAATGTTGCAATAAACATAGGGATGCATATCTCTTTTTGAATTAGCATTTTGAGTTTCTTAAGATAAATACCCAGAAGTGGAATTGTTGGGTTCTCCATTGTCTTACTGTAGCCACTGTTTTAAAAGCTGTGTTGTCTGGCATAAGAATTGATACTCCATCTTTTTTTTTCATTTCAAATGATATTTCACATGAAATCATATGAAATATCACATGAAATACCATTTTTTATCCATTTACTTTCAGTTTGTGTGTGTCTTTCCATCTGAAGAAGGTCTCTTGTAGATGCAATATGAATGGATCTTGTTATTTTATCCATTTAGCTACCCTATGTCTTTTTATTGGAGTTTTTAATCTATTTACATTTTAAAGTGAGTATTGATAGATACATAGTTACTGACATTTTGTTATTCATATTTATTATCCTCCCCCCCTTCTTCTTAAAGAAGCTCCTTTATCATTTTTTGTAATAGTGGTTTGGTGGTGAGGAACTCCTTTAGATTTCCTTGTATGGTAAGCTCTTTATCTCTCCTTTGATTCTAAATGATAGCCTTTATGGGTAGAGTGTTCTTAGTTGGAGGTCCTGGCTTTTCATCACTTTGAATATTTTGTGCCGACCCCTTCTGAACTGAAAACTTTCTCTTGAGAAAGTTTATAGCTGACAGTCTGATGAGAGCTCTCTGAAAGGTAAATCACTATCTTATTCTTGCTGCTTTTATGATTCCACCTTTATCTTTAAAACATTGCCATGTTAATTATGATGTCTTTGGTGTTGATCTCTTTGGGTTCACGTTTTTTGGGGACTCTCTGTGCTTCCTGAAATTCTATGTCTTTTTCCTTCACCAGGTTAGGAAAGTTTTCAGTCATTATTTCTTCAAATAGACTGAATCCCTTGCTCTCTGTAATCTTCCAGTACCCCCATGATGCAGATATTGCTGTGCTTGAAGTTGTACCAGGGGTCCCTTAAACTATACTCATTGTTTAATTTTTTTTCTGTTCTGTTTGGGTGTTTTCTGCTACCTTGTCTTTCAAATTACTGATTTGATCCTCTGCTTCATCTAGTCTGCTCTCGAGCCCCTCTTCATTTCTATTATTGTATTCTTCATTTCTGACTGATTCTATTTTATCATTTCCATCTTCACTTTTATGTTTCCAATCTCTTTGTTGAAGGTCTCACTGAGATCTTTGAGTATCCTTATAAGCCGTGTTTTGAACTCTGTATCTGGTAGATTGTTTGCTCCATTTTGTTTACTTCTTTTTTTTGGATTTTTTTCTGCTCTTTCATTTGGACATATTTCTTTGTCTCCTCATCTTAGCTGACTCACCTTGTTTGTGTCTCTGTATTAGGTAGACCTATTACATCTTTTGTCTTGGTAGAGTGGCCTTATGTAGTAGGCATCCTGTGGGGCCAGTGGTGTAGTTTTCCTGGTCAACTGAGCCAGGTACTTCAGGTGTGTCCCTTGTGTGTGTTATATGTTCTCTCCTGTTATAGTTGAGTCTTGATTACTGTTGGCAAATCAATGGGAGAGGACCTCTGGGATGATTGTCTTTGAGGACTGGGCATGACTATAGTAGAGAAGTTGCTGTGCAGAGGCTGACCCTGCAAAAGAGAATTTGCTTTAGCTGGGCTCTGGTGACTGCCAAGTCTGCTTTTTGAGTGTGTCCTTTGTGGTGGTGGTCAGGTGGTTCTCTGCTGTGGTCTGAAGCTGGTCACTGATTGTGTTGGTTCTGGGACCTCTTGGAGGGGCTCTCATGCAGACCAATGTCACCTACTCCCAATGCCCTACCTGGGGCCACCTGGTATGAACTACAAAGTGATCTGCAGATAGGTTCCACTTCTGCTGGGCTTGGATGTACCTGGTAGAGGCCAATCTGTGAACCAAGGCTAGATGACACTAATGCCAGCCTTGACCCTGTTTATTAAGGGATTTGGAGCATACTGAGACCATACACTGCTTGTTTGAGGTCTGTGAACCTTTGAGGGATCATAGGGAATTCTGCAGCAGGAACCCAAATAGACCATTGGTATGAAAAAGCCACTGGAAGCATCTTGGGTGGACCTGAAAGTTGGGTGGGGTGGGGTCTCAGGAAATCACTGGGGCAGGGAAAATGGAGTGAGCCAGGTGATGGAGACTCAGATGTGGTTCTGCAGGCTGGGTGGGGGAGGGCTCAACCAAGGAACAATGTATGGATTCTGCCAGCACACCTGACTTGGAGAAAGCTGCCCCTCCAGGCTTTACCATGAAGCCAGGCATTTCAGATGCACCCTGTATGTCCCTGGTTCCTTTTGTGCTGCTACCCACATGCTGAAGCCCAGAGCAAGTGAGTCTATCAGTAAGTCTATGTTGTGGGCTCTTTAGGAGGAATGTCTGGGTCTTTGGTGGCCATTGTCTTAGCCATATTCCCACTGGTTTTCACAGCTAGAAGTTATGGGGACTCTTGTTCCCAGGGATAGAAAGATGGGTTGGGGAGCTAGTGTGGCCTAGGACCCACATTCCTTAGGGAAGAGCTCCACACTAAGCTATGCCTCTCAGTTTTTAACCACCATGCATGGGAGTGGGACTAGCCCATTTGGTATCTCCATCCCTCTTACCGGTTTTTGACACAGCTTCTGTATATCCTATATCCTTAGTTATAGGGCTTCTGTTCACCTGACTTCAGGTGGCTCTCAACAATCTTTTTTTTTTTTTTGTAGTTTAGTTGTAATTTTTATGTGATTGTGGGAGCAGATGAGCACAGCTTTTGCCTAAACTGCTTTCTTGGCCAGAAGTTCTATTTTTTTTCCTTATAGATAGTTCTGTTATCCTTGGCTCCAACGTTTATGTCGAAGGTACGATTCGTAGGTAATTTTGGCAATGCATCTAACTTTAAAGTCTCACTGCCGGTGTTTGTGAGGTCATTCAAATTGCAGCTCCCAAAGCTTAAATCCAATGCTGATAACTGCATAAGATTTTTGGCTTTTCTGATCATCAGGGTTCGGTACCACTTCCTTGATGAAGCCTACTTGATTTTCCATCCTTTGGTATTTGACCAAGTTTTTTTTTAATTTAAATATTTTATCCAGCACTTCATTGTGTTTGTAGTAGGAAAAGATACTTGGTTCATCACCATAGTGTGCTACATTTTTGTAGAATTCTATATTCTGTTTAAATAAATATTAGATTTATGAATAACAATATTATTAAGCATAAAGAGAACCTCATGGATTAAGGTATGTGAAAAGATAATATATTAGGTAGGAAAAATACCAAATAAATAATTGAAAGCTTTCATGTCAATGACAGTAGATGTTATAAAAACAATATTTTATTAGTTCTTTGATGGTTTGAGTTCTATTTATATCAAGAAATTTAACTTACATTGAGAACTAGTATTTGAAGTTAGAATACATTTGTATATAGATTTATATACACTTTCACACATGCATGTTGAATTTTTTCTATTCTAATTATCGTGAATTTTAAATATTTTTTTTACTTCATTGATATTTCATCCAACATTTTGGTATAATTCCACTTGTACAAGAAGTTACTATAGAGAGCTTTCTTGGATTCTTCAGTTTTTATACATATGATCAATGATTGTCATGTATAAATAATTTTATTTTTTAGAAGAAAGTAACAATCTTAGCACAAATTTACTGGTGATAGAAAGTTATTTACTTA
>PVKM010045086.1:0-12056 GCA_004027735.1 Carollia perspicillata
TGGTGATAAAGTTAAGTAACTCTGACAGAGACTATATAACCTACAAACCCTAAAATATTACTATGTCACAGGACTGGGACTAGGGTGGCAAATGAGTTCCCTGGGGTAACCTCACTGGGAGAGGCACTCACTCTCAGGGCAATTATGTGCTCAAACATGTGCAGCACTTAACCAGTCTTTAGATGCTTATGTCTGTCTGGGCCTGTGAGGAACAGACTCGAAGAAAGAAGTAGATATGCAAGAGACTATTTAGGAAAATGCCCCTCAAGAAGTAATGGAAAGAAGGAGCAGGAGTAGGTGTGTGTGTGCCTGGGCAGGGAGGGGTTTGGGGATGTCGGTGGACCAACATACAGGTCTGACTCCTATCAAAGGGGAGAGGGACAGAGCACCCATTAGGAGCAGCCTCTAAGTATAGTGTTGTTCTCTCACAGGCTCAGCCTGACCAATGGGGAGCTCAAGAGCAAAGCTGACAGTGGAGAAGAGCCCACAGTGAGCAGGGATGGTCTGGATTTCACACTTCTCCTGCACAAACACCATGGTGGATCCACAGATGCGACAGCTAGAGGTTTCCAGCTACATATATGCTTCACAGAAAGGTCTTCTGAAGTGACATCTGAGTGGCACCACCTCCATGGCCACCACAGTGCTCACTCCTACTTACCTGTGTGATCTGAGATGTGTGATGAACACTGTGGTTGTTTTCCCCAAATGGTCAAACACCACAGCTTTTGGCTCGGACAAGATGGACTCAGTGTTAGATCAAGGCAGTCAGGAGTAGGTTGTCTCCAGTGCCGCAGTGACTGGGGCACAGAGGGTTCAATCAGAGGGAAGTTCAGGACTTTCATTCAGTGGGTATAGTTAGTAATAGGTTCTGTCTCCTTGGATATGAACAAGGAAGCATGTAACCCTGGTTGATGTTGTTAGTCTGCATTAGTCAAGAATGCATTCAGCCAGAAGTAACCAAAACACCTGATTACAGTGTTTGTTATTGTTTAAGAACAGGAATATCAGAGATGAGAGTTTGCTGCCTTGAATTCAGTGGTTTTGAGGCAACATCTCTGTGGTTCACACTTGGGCATCATTATTGAAGCAGCTTCATGTTCAGAATTCCTATTCAGCATCGGGGGCAGACGACGGCACTATTTCTCTTCCCATGCCTTCTGTCCACCAGATATGACAAAGGTCATTCTCAGACACCTTCAAAACAGGACTGGGTTACACACCTACTTCTAAACCAGACCTAGGACCCACCTTCCCTGAGATCAGGGAATCACTGTTACACACAAAACAAAAGTAGAGACCCACTTAGCGTGGAGGTGTCAAGAGGTGGGGAAGCGGCTACCAGAAGGACAACAGCAGAACTAGCCACTCGGTTATCTTACAAGGCCAGCTTAATGGTGAAGCTGACAAAGAGAAAAAGATGGAGCTGAAAAAACATAGAGAAGTGGAACCAGAGTCCTTGTCCAACCACACTGGACGCTCACTCTGCCTAAGGAGCTTTCTGTTACGTGAACTAGTTTAACCTCTTGGTGGTCAGGTCAGTTTGAATGGCTTTTCCCTTGCATACAACTGAAGACTCCTAGTTTACTGAAGGGAAGAGAAGCTTCGTTGCTTTTAGACTTTCCAAGACAAAGTAGCAAAGTTGAAAATCAACTGAAGGAACTGAGATGTATTAGTTAAGATAATTTTGGCTGTAAATGACAAAGAAAAATCCCTAACCCGAAGAGACTAAACAGTAACAAAAAGTATTAACTCTTGTACCTGGAAATGTAAAAGTAGGGCAGAGCGGCTGAAGCAGCTCAAGGATACCACCAGAACTGAGATTCTTTCTGTCTCTCAACTCTGCCATCAGCATCCACTTCAGCCTAGGGCAAAGGTGGCTGCCGTTAGCAATAGAAGCTACACCCAACAGGAGACAGAAAGAGCACAGAATCTACTTTTCTCAGTGTAATTGGGTCAATCTGGATCAACAACGCATGAAGGAAATGGCTGTGTGAGGAGCAGTGGGGATGGGATTTGGAAATAGCCAGCGCAAACACACACGCACACATGCACACATGCGCACACATGCACGCACATGCACACACATGCATGCACACACACATGACTATACAGCTTGTGGCCTGTGTCTTCAGTTTAGAATAAATCTAGTCTCAAATACTGCTTTCATCACAATCACATAAATTAGTAGCTGCCATTTACTGCATGCCTGTCACTCTTCTAAATATCTGGGCATGTACAATCACATTATAGCCTCACAACTGCAACAACATTCGAGACTCTGAATAATCCCTGCTTTATAGAGGAACCAAGTGAAGGCACAGAAATGTTAAATATTTTGGGCAAAGTCACACAGCTAGTAAGTGGCAGAGAAGGTATTTCACTGCAAGATATCTGAGTACAAGTTTTCTTATCAAACAGTCTTAGATTTGGACCTTTGGCTCTGTGATTTCCCAGCTGTGCAACTTTGGGCAAGTCACTTCACCTCTCTGAGTCCCACGCTCCTCATTCGTGCAGTAGCACTGTGTGATAGATTATTGTCTATCATACATCACATCGTAGATATGCTCATCACTGTGCTGGGGTTCTCAAGACAGCCTCTCTGGTTCAGTGATTCCCCAACAGGGCCCAAAGAACTTAGAAAAGCTGTTTTACTTTCAGTTATAGTTTACTACAGTGAACAAATGAACAGTAAAACCAGCAAAAGGAATATGGGGTATATTCTAGGAATACCAGGCACAAACTTCCAGTTACCCTCTCTTAGCAGACTCGGCTGAAAGTGCTAATACTCTCAGCAATGATGCGTACAACATGTACAGAGGACTGCTTAGTTCTCCAGCATTTCCTTGAAGGTCGATCATGTAGGCATGGAGTGTCCGTGTGGCCGACTGTAATTACTCAGTCTCCTGCCCTACCGAGGTCAAACATGCAGACTGGCCCCAGACCCCAGGCATTGGAAGCCATTCTTATGAAGCAGGATATGTCAAGGATGAGTAAGTTATCTCCCAGGAGCCAGTCAAGGGCCAGTCCTTTCTTAAGAATATCAAAGATTTGAACAATGCCAACCTGCTACTCAATCCTTTACTGCACCATTAGATTACATCAAATTTGTAACATTTCTTGGATCAATCTCTGGGGCCTGTCTCATGGGAGTCACTCAGTTCTCTCTCCTTCACCCTCCTCCTGGCAGCCAGAAAGCAGCATTTAGCAATTAAGGACTTGAGAGGACCCATCTAGTTTCAACTTATTGATTGATTACCCTTATCCAGAGGCTGAGGCTTACTGTTCCTGGTCCCATAATTCACAGACATTAATAAACTGGTATATTTTGGAATCTCAGAACCAAACAGTTTTAAAAGTGAAGATTTCTCAAACATCACAGCATTTGTCAGAGCAAGAAATGACAATGGTTTAGGGTTATACTCTATAATAGATAATTAGGCTGTTTCCTTTAAAAGTCAGATTGTCTTTTTTTTCATTCTATTGAGGAACATGTAGACAGACCAAGATGTTTATTTTTCTGCTTGGATTGCTATGCCGGTATTCTCAAAGATTTTTAAACTGCACACCCCACCTCTGAAATAATTTTCACCCAGTCCCTCCAATTTTTGTGTAATGTATTTCTCAATTATGCACACCTTTTTACTATACTTAGTTAATACATATGTGAAATATCACACATATTCAACAGAAAATCTTGAAAGGAAATAAAAGTTCTAATACTGTCTTCCCTTAACTGAGTGGATCAAGGGGGGGACCCCTTGGAATATACACCTCTAGTGTGGATATTATTAGTCTCCACATGGGAACTACACCCTAGTTCCTTTGGGGCACATCGTGCTACCCTGGTTAGTCTGGACCCAAGATCCTCACCATTATCACGTCATTGTAACAGTGTTGAATCGTGGAGAATATGATTTGGTAAGGTAGTAGGAGAAAGAATCAATGAAATAACTCAAAGCAATGGAATGCTGACCTGAGTGGCAAGGAGACTAGGGATTCAAGGCGGTTTCCAGATGTTGGATTTGTTGTCCTAGGAGTAAGGAAGGGCTCACAAAAAAGGATACCGCTGGCCTTTAAGATGGATGGAATTGGATTAGGAGGTGGGAGCAAGAAGTGAGCAAAGGCCTGGAGGGAAGATTAAATGTGACCAAAACTGGAGAGAATGTGAAACCAGCCCAACCGAAAGACCCCACCCAGGCTAACCCTGAAGCTCTAGACCTCTCCTCCTATTAGGCTACTAAAGTGATTCCATCTGGTTCCTCTCAAGTCTCAGGAGCTCCAGAGGCTGAAAGCTGTCCTCTGTGGCCCCATCCGTCAACGTAACTAAGGACTGTCCATGGTTCCCACAGGATAGTTCCCTGCAAACTCCTTTTTCAAGCTTTTTATCCTCTGGCTGGCTTCTTGGCCATTTCCCCCAAGTAATCAATCCCAGGCTTTCTCTAGATGGGACTAGATTGGAAAGGTGATGGGAGGGGAGTTTTAGCCAGGATTTGGACCTCCCGGCTATGGTTAGCAATTCATGTTTTCAAGTTAAAAATTTTGCCAGTAAACTATGGATTGTCTCATGTTGTTTTCACTTTAAAAGCATACAGTGGGCTGACACTGCAACGAGACGCCAGTGAAACATCAATTTCTCAGTAAACTTCCCTTGGGATCATGCCTTGGGAATGTGCCCTCTCCTGAGAGAAGGTCTGAAGGAAGGTCAAGAACAGAGCAAGGAGGGTGGGCAGTGTGGCAGGCAGTGTTAATGGACTTAAAAATTAATTGGCATGTGTGTGGTAACAGGAAAACCGAAGGGAACAGATGTTGAGGAGAGGCCAATTGCCAGTGCACAAGGATGGATTGCCTGTCTTTCTGCCAGAGCTCACTCTGAGCTCCTGGGAGAAATGGTTTCACTACCTTAAGGTCTTAACGCAACATTAGTCAGGTCTGTGGGGACTGAGTTTTTGCCAAGGAGATGTCATTCTAGACCAGATTTCAAAGAAGCAGTGGAAGCACAGGGCTATGTAGATTGTGCAAGGTTTCCAGGATCTATTCTCCTGCAGCACCTTCATGAGAGCAAAGCTCAAGGGGCCTGTTACTCTGTTGGCACTGTCATGTGCAGCCCTTGACACATTAGAGCGCCCCTGAATCTCCAGATTCAGTCCGGTCACTCTCGGACTTCAGGCTGCACCCATTGTTCTTATAGCATTACAATCTGCTAGGGCACAGGGGCTTGTGCAGAGATAGGCTTCGGTGCATAATGAATTCATTCATTCACTCATTCATTCATTCACAACGAAGATATGGTCAGTGTTCCCACTGTACTTTGTGCACATACTTGGCTACGTACTACAGATACATCTGTGAACAAAACAGACACAAATTTTGCCCTCATGGAGCTTACACTCAGTGGGAAGAGATAATCAATAAACAATACACATAAATAAATTATATATTATGTCAGAAGAGACATGTACTATCAATAGAAAAAAAAGTAAAATAGGGTAAAGGGGATAGGGAGTGCCAGGGGCGGACTTGAGTGACAATTTTAAATCGAGTGTCAGGACAGGCTTCTTCGGTGAAGAGAGTATACAGATATTAGGGGGAAGAGTATTCAATGCAGTGAGAACAGCTAGGGCAGAAGTCCAAAGCCGACAGGTGCACGAGCAGAAAGAGCAAGGAGGAGAGGAGTAGAGCATGAGAAGAATGGGCCCGAACATCAAGAACCCTATTATAGGCCAATGAGAGTTCAGGCTTTGGCCTTGGGTTTGAATGAAATGGAAGCCATTGCCGCAGTTTAAGCAGAGGAGGAACATGATGTGACATGTTTTAAAAAGATCTCTCTGGCTACGGTATTGAGATAAAGAGCAATGACAGACACAGGGAGATGACTTAGGAGGTTAGTGCAGTGATCCCAGCAAGAGAGGCCAGTGGCAGCTTGGAGCAGGGAATTAGCAGCGAAGGTAGGAGGAAGCAGCTGGGTTCTTTGGAGCCTGCCCTCCTCTTTAGTTACGTTTGGGTGTCCTCAAGTATAAGTCACTGCGTGACGGCCTTTACGTGTTAGCCAGTCACCCTATCTTGAATTTCCAAAATATACTTTTAAAAACCATTTTTAAAGTATAGTTGACATGTAGAATGATATTAGTTCAGGTGTGCAACATAGTAATTCAATATTCACATACCTGCGGGTGTGATCAGCACAAGTCTAGTACCCATCTGCCACTGGACATAGTTATTAGGATACTGAGTATGTTCCCTGTGCTATACATTACCTTCCCGTGACTTATTTTATAACTGAAAGTTTGTACTTCTTAACTCCCTTCCCCTTTCCACCCGTCTCCCTACCCCTCTCCCCTCTGGTGACCATCAGTCGAACATACTTTTCACATCACACTTCTCATGAGCAATGCTGGAAAATGCGGCTTTTTGACGTCTAAGGCTCAGGGCAAAGATTGGTCACCGGCCAGCCACGGGCTATATTTGACATAAGTTTTGGGTTTGTTTTGGTATTTTTTAAATGAGCTAGCATTCTAGGTTCACATAAAAATCTGAACTTCTGCCCTGACTGGTGTAGCTCAGTGGATTGAGCGCGGGCCTGGGAACCAAACAACCGCGGTTCGATTCCCAGTCAAGGCACATGCCTGGGTTGCAGGCCAGTTCCCAGCAGGGGATGTGCGAGAGGCAACCATGCATTGATATTTCTCTCCCTCTCTCCTTCCCTTCCCCTCTAAAGATAAATAAATAAAATCTTTTAAAAAATCTGAACTTCTAACTTCATTAAAAATTTGGGATATCTGGCAATGTCCTTTCTCATGGCTGCCACCAGCTGAGAATGAGTAGCTGTTCCCACTGTGCTGTCCAGTTCCTCCAGCCCCTACACGGTTACTTCCCCATGTTCACATTACTTGCCTGAACCATGTGGGCATCAGGATTTGTGAAACTGCCTGGTCCAGAAGCAGCTCTGAGAAGAAGCAATGAGGTAGGCCAAGACCACAGGTGCTACTAGGCCATAGGACAATGGACTATGGGACACCCGAGCAGAAAAGGTTTCAAGCTCATTTGTCTACACAAGTATCCCTTTGGATTTTCTCTGTAAGTGCCTCAGCCTCCCTCACCTTGGTCTCTCTGACCCCTTTCACGTAGTTTATATGGTGAGATGAACCAGAATTCTTCCAACTTGTGAAGAAGACACTTCCCTCCCACTCTCCCTTACAGAGAGCCCCGTAGGGTCAAGGTGGGCTTCATGTATCAGGACCCATGGAGTAGATGGCAGAGGCCACATGCTCTAGACCTTAGGGAGAAGACTGCTCTCTCTTGCTCTTGTGTCTACCATTTCCTGCCTTTTCTTGCTTTGTGACTAGTAAGACCTGGAGGGCCAACACCAATATGAGGTTCTAATTGACAGAGTTGAGCCATAGACCTCGAGGCCCCCAGCTCTCTGGGGTCAGGGACTCCGTGGAGGCCTCTGGGGCCAAATACCTCTAGACACAAGACATGTGCATTTATTTAGAGTTTCTGTTGTGAACCTGGCGCGTCTATTAACAGTCAAAAGGCTGGTGACTGGGGGTTCTGGCCATCTCTCTACAGAAGAGATATGAGGCCCTCAACTGAGAGTGCTTAATCAGAGAGGAGAATGTCAAAAGGCTTTATTTCTGCACTTAGTAGAAGATGACAAGGAAAGATGGATTGTGCACCCCCCTCTTCCTTCTTGCTGCAAGTTGTGAGGGTGGAGCAACCAGGCCTACCTCACCCGTGACACATACAACTTCAAGCATACTCCTCCATGTCCCTTACCAAAATCATCCACACACTTGAGGAGGCTTGAAATTCTAACACTCTTTCATTTTACACTTTCAAATAAGACATAAAATGCAAACCATATGAGCAGCACCCTCTGGCAGCAGGGTAGCACAGACAAGACAGAAATGATAAGAAAAAGAACCCAAGTATGTTCGCTGACTACCTTTTATGACAAATGATAATCAAGCAATATTTGGGTCCAGGCAGAACTCAGAGGAGGGGAACATTCACAGAAGTTTTATGCATCTCCTCATCTGTTCCTAATCCCTCTCCTCCCATCACCATGGCAACTCAAGTGCTGTAAAAGCAAGAGCAGAGATTTATGAATCCTAAGCTCCTTGACCTTCAGACCACTTTAAGTTTTATTCTGTGCTTTTGAAGAGATTAACTTACCTAACTTGTACATTGCAGAGGAAAAGTTTCATATGGTGGGAAGTGGGAAATAGCATAGAATTCTAAGTGGTAAGCTGGCAACAGCAGGGCAGCCATCGTGCTAACAACTGGCCACTCACAGCTATTCCAGCAAGGGAAGATGTCAGCCCCCTAACTGAGAATGGATGGGACAGAGGACTAAAATGTTTATGACTCATTCAGGTTCACACCAATCCTGTTTGAATGTAAGATCCTCTTATCATTAAAATTCACCCCTGCATGTTTAACTTATTGTTATGGATAAATATAAACACCTGGGAGAAGTGATATATGTGCTCTAATTTTCACTAAGGTAGAAATGACTGATTGAGATCACTCTTGAAGAACAACTTTAAAAAGAGGAAAGAGAACACCAAATCTAACGGCAAAGATAAACACAATGGAGAGAAGACAAAAAAATCAACCAACTAGAAAAGTTAATAGGCAATAGATACAGAAAATACTGGAGAATAGCATTTCAACAGTTTCCTTTTAGACGTATGAATTAAGCTTGAGTCTGGAGTGCACTGGGAATGTGGAGTTTTAGGAATGGTCTTTACCCTCACAAAGGAGCTTACATAGTGAGTATGACAGGGCCTTAAATTCTAATGCATGTCCTGATTCTGGGTGAAGTAAGGAGCTCAAGTGGGTCTCAGCATTAAATCATTCCTGGAATGAGGCAAGTCCATTCAATGTGGCTCCCAGATGCCCCTTAACAAGCTCTAATTTGAGCCAGGTGCTCAGGCATGGTCAACTCCCTGTACCCGACTAAGTCTGAGCCGTTGCCCAACTGGCATGTCCATTTTTCTAAGCCCCAAAAAGCAGCAGTCAGTGCATTAGTGCCAACGGTAATTAGCAGCCCTGCAGAGGTCTGGCCCTGAATGCGTCTGGTGCTGTCTCCTCTCTCCTGCATGGAGCCACATTTGTTGTTGCCCACAAAGAACTAGTTTTTTTTTTCTTTTTTCTTTCTTGACTCCTTTGAAATCTGAAGAGAAATTTGAGCCCTAGGATGTGAATGACAAAATGATTTGAACCCCTCAAATTCTCAGTGTTCCAGTCGCTGACACGAGGACACTATCCCAACCAGGAGCAATATTCTGTTTCGGTCAGAGAGGGATTCCTGTGGACAGCCTGCTGTTCTCAGACAATAGCGGCCTGAACAGAGGAACAGGAAGACGAGATCAGCCATCCCGGAAACCCAAAAGGGACGAGTTGGGGGTGAGGAGAGGAAAGACAGCAAACATATGGAAGAGTTTTCAGTTAGGGAGGAAGGAAGCCAAACACAGGGGCCATTATTTCAATTTTCTTCAGTTTTCAGCCTTAAGAGATGCCCAGGAAATACTTACTTCATGCTAATTCTCTTTTCTTAAAAATCTGAAAAATCTTTCAAAACTAGAGAGAAGGAAATATGGCTTACAGCTAGTTTGGTTCCCTTCCCCCAGCCCCATCCATCAACATAAACTGCATTTGTCTTTTCCTAACCAGGAGTTAACAAGTTAAAAACTGTTACATGACTGGCAATTTCACTAAAATAATCAGAAAATAATTTGCTATGCAGAAATCCTCATGAAGTTAAATGCTGCATGGGAGTATTTTACACAACACTGGATTCTCTCACTTTTGAACATTCTAGAGACACAGAGGAGACCCTCTATTAAGAAGAGCACTCTGGGCTTTTATTAATTTGTGCAATACTTCTTGACCTATTTTCACTTCCTTTTTTCTTTCTTTCTTTCTTTTTTTTTTGTCAGTAGCATTCTCCGTGGAGAAGCAATTTACATAAGGGAGAAAAATAAACAGATCAGAATTTAAAGCAACTCTTTTGTTTCCACAAGGCTTACATGGCTTCTGACTGATATTTCAATGAGCATAGTCTAAAATTTCCATTGAGATAAACATCCTTTGGTAATATTCTCTAATAAAGATTGTCAAACCTCTCACAAATTGCATTAATTAATATTTGCATCCATCAAGGTGAAAATTGTACTATTTCTATTATGAAGTCATTTTAATCATTTAAGGTAGATAAGGTGTTGAGTGTTTCCTTGGTTCGCAAGACAAGCTAATCAAAAAAAAAAAAAAGAGAGAGAGAGAGAGAAAGAGTAAAAAATAATCTCAGCTAAACAGACCCAGCAACGCCTTCATACACAAGTGCAAGTTTGTTAGTGTGTGTTTGTGCACCCAGGGTGCACAAAGAGCAATTTTTAATTTTCCCAAAATGTCACTTTAAAAACAAAGCAAAATTAAGTGTAAAAACTTGAGAAATTTTATCTTAGTAATATAACTCTACCTTTAAGTAATTTGGGGTAGGCCAAAAAGTCTGTATGGTTTTTTCCATAAAATAAAAGACACATTTCCCATTTTTACACCAATAACTTCTGATTGGATATTTTGAGTATGTTGGCTCTCGCCTGCTATTGGCTCCTGGTGGGTAGAGGCCCAGGGTGCTGCTCAGAAAAGAGAATTAGCACAAGACAGCCCCACAGCGAAGACTTGGCCAAAATGTCAGTAATATCAAGAAACTTCGAAAACCACTTTCGACACAGTCCATCAGTCAAAGCACCTTCTCCATACACTGCGCAAATCTTTTTTGTGTGTTTTAGTTGCACTTTTACCTTTTTTAAAATAATAAAGCATAATACACCAAAAATATTGCATATCTTCTCCCATCTTCAATATTAAAATGCTGCACAAAAATTCACCAATTTTGATTTTTTTAAATGCTCACTGATATGACAACTGTCACGGTACAATCTAACAAAACTTTCAAATTAAGTTAAAGACAACTAATCACTACTAGAGCCATAGTATGGAAAAAAAACTAAACAAACTTTTTTGCCAAGCTAATATTACCAACCTTTTAATACACAGTGTTGCTTGGAAAATGATTCTCTAAACATACTCTTTGCCTTAACATTCATATATTAAAATTAAGTGTATTTATTAGTTATACATCCACCAGGATCACAGTCATATAGTTTGCCACAATCAATAAATAAATATATCATTATCACATCACAAGTGGTAAGAATTTGGATACTCACAGTCCCCTGGCTATGAAATTCATTGTATTTCCCCAGTCCTTGTGGTCTCAGAGTAAATCCTTCTGGGGCCCCATAAAGAACTACACCAATCCCTGTAATCAGTGTCAGTGAGGTACACGCTGGAGCCACATGGGCAGACATGTGGGTGGATAAGGACATCGCTGGAAACCACTGAGCCTGGGCCTGCAGAGACTGACGGAGGAGTCGAACTCACTGACTAGGGTCCATGGGCTGCACCAAGCTCATCTGAGCAGTTGGCAAGGTGAATGAGAAGTCGCCACTTAAAAATCAGTAGCTTTTACCTAAAAACTAGAAGTTCTAGCTCCTGTTACAAAATTGGATAACCTGACATCACAAGCACACATTCCTTCCAGGAACTGCTGGGCTGGAACGGAAGAGCCCTGCCCTCCTCAGACTCAGAGGGCACATGTTATGGCTGCAGGGTCTCTCATACTTTGCCTGTCTCACTGCCGTTCTCTTCCTGACTTCTGCCTTACATAGTATGTGGCCCAGAACATGACTGTGGGCATGAACAGGTGAAATATCTTGACCATAAGACACCAGAACCGGAATGAACCCCAATGCCATTCAGCTGGCAAAATTCTACCCAGTCTTGGGCATCCTTATCTCCTACGAGTCTTCCAGGCTCCTCAAAGGTGATCCGGTGTCCTTATGCCCCGAGGGCCCTGTACATGTTTCTGTCACTGCACTTTCATCACAATGATGGGCTCATGTGTTTGTCAGAGGTTTGTATATAGCTCCTACTCTCTCTGCCAGGCCCTCTGCGATCCTAGGATAACACATTCCCCAAAGACA
>PVKM010045087.1:0-12073 GCA_004027735.1 Carollia perspicillata
ATGTAGGATCTGGAATATTTTCCCTGGTATTTTCTTTTTAAGGGACCCATTTCACATGCCAGTTGGGTCACTTGGCTATAGCTATCTGGCACAGATGGTGAGAAAAATCCAAAAGGCTTATCTGGGGTTTGTGGGAAAGAATGTTGTGATCGTTAGTGATGTATCTCCTAGGCTTGTGATGGGGGAGGGGCAGGACCGTGCTGGGTCCCTGCTTAGGAGGGACCTTTGCTTATATGTAGGGTCCGGCAGAAGGAAGGCCTGCTTGAGTGTGGTTGGTAGGGCAATAATTTGGCTGTAATAATTCATAGTTGTAATTTGAACATTTCACCTAAAATGCCGTGCGGTGTGCTTGACTGTGATATTGTTCTATTACAGAATGCCATGCTTAGGATTTTGTAATAAAAGGGGGGCGTTATTTGTGCCGACACTGTATTTCCAGCCTGACGAGCCACAAGCACCACAGGATGGGTTTCGCCTTGCCCACGCTGAGCATCCCACGTTGAGGGGTCTTAGCCCCTGTTGACTGATGGGAATGATGTCTG
Source organism: Carollia perspicillata (assembly GCA_004027735.1). Classification (NCBI taxonomy): domain Eukaryota; kingdom Metazoa; phylum Chordata; class Mammalia; order Chiroptera; family Phyllostomidae; genus Carollia; species Carollia perspicillata. The sequence goes on from PVKM010045087.1 coordinate 543, forward strand.
TGAATTTATACATGCGATCCAATGAAATGTCCTCCTGACATCCTGTCACTGTTCTTCCTCTTCAGACGCCTGAACAAGAATAAGCTCCAAGTCCTTCCAGAGCTGCTTTTCCAGAGCACGCCGAAGCTCACCAGACTGTGAGTAGAGTTGAGCTGTGTTCTCTCTCTGGTGTCTCGCCTCGCTGTGGTGACATGGAGCCCGGGCTGCCTTCACGCGTGGAGCCCCGGGCTGCGCGGAACTCGGCCATGAGACCTCTCTCGTGGGGACTCGGAGCAGGGTGTCCGTGCGCTGTGCGCCCCCTCCCCTCCAGGCCCGACTTTCTTGCTCCCTTCCTTCAGAGGTCAGCAGCCTAAGTGGCCAGTGGGGACGAGCAGCAGTGGTAGTGGATCATTCCCTCGCAAAGAGGGAAGAGACGCTTCCCTTTAACTTGGGTCTGAACTGACCACAGGGAAATGCCCTGCAGTGGGCTTGAGGCGAGTGTCCTCACGGGAGACTGCCGGTGGGCCCAGAGGGCATGGGTGTGGACTGCACATTTCCACGTCACCGCCCTGCTGGCCAGAACGGTCCTGCCTGCTGCCTGCTTCCTACTGCTGCCAGTCGGGGAGCCCTGGGTCTGGAGGCCTATGATTTTGTGGGAACAGAAGGAAACACCTTGAATCTTGCTTTGTCTTCTGGAATGGTCCAGGAGGTAACAAGGAGGGAAGAGTTGGAGATGCGTCTGTGCGTTTACTCAGTGTGAGAGCTTGGAAGCTCAGGAGCTGGAGATGATGTGAAGAGGGGGATTGTGATTCACACATTGTGGGTGTTAGGCAGGTGCAAATTATTGTCAGTGAATAGCTCCGTGATTTTGAACCTGGAAGTTCTGCTGGCATTGACTGGGGTGTGTTATGGGATGAGCTGGGCTGCCCAAAGCGTGCCTTTCCGAATGGAGAGCAACGCCGAGTGTGACCACTGCTTCGCAGTTGGGCAGCGAAATCTGCAGCCTTGCTGGAAAGGCTCTAACCTCACTGGGCAAGAGACAAAGTGGTGGTCACCATCCGCATTCACCGTGGCTGTGTGTTCGATACCTATTTGTGCAGTCAAACAACGCATGTAGTTTCCAGGGTAAATTGGGAAATATGAAACACATGTCGGTGTATGCGCTTAAGAATGAGTTCTGAATTAGGACTCTGTATTTCCATCCATATCTATGCTTGTACACATAGCGAGACTATATACATAAGTGTTTTTCAAAGGGCACTTTGTTGGGACAAGAACAGGCCAGTTTTGGCTGGTGTGTCAGTGGTACAGTGACCTCTCTGGCCTTCTCCAGGCCACACCAGTTCTTTGTCAAGATTTCCTCTTGCTGTGTATTCCATTTCTCTTGCTCAGACCACCTGGCTGATGTGCCTAATGTGGGGAAGAATATGCCCCCTTCCTACTCTTCCACTCTGAATCCACGTCGATGGGCGTGAGGGTGGATGAAGTGCAGCGAGTGTCTAGCAGGGCTGAATGAGCAATGCCCAGTGGACATACAGTGCAATCCCTCTGATTTTGAACTTCCATTCTTCTGTGTAGTTCATTCCTGAACTGTTCACCTAACCGCCGTCTCTCCACCCAGCACTGCCTTGCACCTTCTCAACCCGCTCCTCACGAAACAGAGCAGACTAGCTGCTATTTACCTGTCATTCGTCATCACCTTCCAGGTACACAGAAGGTGCCTGGGGCTGGGGCTGCTGGGAGGCTCTGAGCGAGTGGGGTCGGAGTGGTCCAGTCACTGCAGGCTGTCACGTGGGCTGGTTCTCTCACCCACGGAAGCTGTGGTCTCGAAGCTGCTCCCTGTGCTGTCAGGGGATGCCCATGATGTGCAGGACAGGTTGTGATCCAGGGGGCATTCCAGGCAACGATAACCTGCCTCTGGGCTGTTGGGGCCAGACCCTGGTGGGCAGCATGGGGACGCGGGAAAGCCCGGGATACTGTCCTATCTGCCACTTTCCAACTGTAGGAGATGGGGGAGTCACCTTCCCTTCTGGGTGTAAATATGCTCATCAGGAAAAGGGAGACACCCCCTCCTCCCTTCCACCTACTTCACCAGGAGCCATGTCTGATGAGATAACACTGTACATGTATGTTCTAAGGCTAAAGTGCTGTGTGACTGTAACACCAAGATAACTGTCATTACTCCTATAATCCCCTTCTTCCTGACCTCCTGTCTCTGGGCACGATGGAAAAACTAGTGTTCGCTATAAACACTGACATAAATCACACTGAGCTTTTTCTTCAGGCCAGAGAGCTGCACCAGGAAGGCAGGGACAGCGTCTGACTCATTTTGGTGTCCATCCCGCTCCCGGCCCCCAGCCAGGCACAGAGTGCGGCCTGCGTAGGCATGTGAGAGCGGGTGGATGAACAGAGGAGAGACACAAACCTGAGGGTATGAGCGGTGCTCTCAGGGAGCTTCGGTTCTCTAGGCTGCCATTCGTTCATTCACTCACTCACTTATTCAGGGAGCCTTCCTGGTGCTTGTTCCAGCCTGGCGTCCACTCTGGGCACTGAGCTGCAGGCATGAGGTACGTCCAGTCCTCTGTGTATCTACCCCATCATGACACGTTCTGAATAGTGGCCAGAAAGCTAAGAGCGAAATCTTTTTTTTTATTATTGAAGCAGCTATATTAACCTAGGTTTGGGCTATAATCAACGATCCCTTTTCCTCTCCGGGCTTGGTCTTCGATTTTTCTTAATGGCTCTATTGTGTCTTTGTCTTATTTTGTCTGCCACACTGGGGCCGTTTGGGAAGGAAGCAGGGTACAAATGAGAAATCGATGATTGTGCAATCACGAGTGTGGATACATACGCCACCGGCTCAGTTCTAAAGGAGCACTGCGTCTCAGTAGACACGGCGAGCCATTTTCCGGGGAAGCAAAATGTGGACACTGTGCAGCTGCCCGCTCCCCAGGGCGCAGGCGGGGTGTGCAGCAACTCCAGACACGCCCTTTTCTCGTTAGGTCTGTAGATAAAAACTGCGCAGTACTCAATGTTTATGTAAAAAAAGAAAAACACCTTTGGAAAGGCTACAGACATGTGATTGGACAAGTTTTGAGTGTTGATGGGAAAGAGAACTAATATTTGTTGAGAACCTTTGCTACTCTAACAGTAATACTAACTAGTAAGCGACAGAAATGCGACTCAAGTTAGTCTCACCCACAGAGGAAGTAGATTCGTTTACATGCCTGAGGGGTCCAGAGATGGCTGTGGGTGGCCTGAGGGACGACTGGACCCTTGTTGATGTCATTGGGACGTCAGCCCCTCCCTCTGTTCCTTGGAACAGCGCAGGCGATGGAGGTCCAAAGCAGAAGACGCCGAGCGTGCTCACTGAGCACCCCGGTGAGAGGTGCCCCGGGGAACAGTCCTGCAGAAGGAGCCAAGGGTAGGTTGCTTAAATGGCCACACGTGCATGTCGGAGCAGATGGCTGCTGCCACGAGTCGCCGTCCGCCGAGCGATGAAGTCCGGGTCCTGTGTTCATCCCGTGTGTTTGGGGACGCGGGTGTGCAGGGCCCAGGAGTGGGTTTCTGGAAGGGAAGAAGAATTGTGTTACCAGAAGGCGCGGAGGGGAGGGATGCACACCTGAAAGCAGCAGGTGTCTGCAGGTTTCTGAGCACCTACTCTGTGCTGTCCCCACACGTTCACTTCCGGGCGCTCTGGCACCACCCTGCGGCACTTCCAGGTTGTGATGCCGGCAGACACACGGATGCTACGTGCTGTTCTGAGCGCTTTACACACGACTCATTGATACTCCTAACCGTCCTCTGGGGGGGGCACTCAGATCATGACTGTGGATGTGAAACTCACACTCAGAGAGGTCAAGGAACTTGCCTGGTATCACACAACTACTCAGCGACAGACCCAGGACTCAGGTGTGGGTGATCTGAGGCCGGATTCTGAGCTTTTCTCTACTAGAATCAGCTCCCTGCCTCAACACTCCCACTTCACAGGCGAGAAAACTGGAGCTCGGGATTCGAAGGACTGGCCCCGGTGGCCCGTGTTTCTAGGCAGCAGCATTACACGGGACACTGTCTCAAAGCTGAGATTTACCCTTCACACCTACCCCGCAAAGAGAACCATATGAAGTCTACATCCAAAGCACAGAAGGGTTACCCCACTGGCCTACACTCATGTAACCAGGGACAATGGAGCAGGGCCTGGAACGCGGACCCGTGCCGCCGCGGAGCCCTTGGTTTTCTGCCGTGCCACTCTGCCGTGCTATGGTGGAGCGCTCAAGTTAGGCTCAAAAGGATTGAACCTGGACCTGCCGTAAATCCAGGTGCTTCTCTGGGGCCTTGCCGGTTACCCCACTGCCACCCCCCACCCCCCGAGCCAGCACCGTCCGGTCCGCTGATTCCTGTGTGTGTTAGTGGCGCGTCTGTCCCCTCACTCTCTTCTCCAGCACGGTGAACACAAGCCATGGAGTGAGCGCTGGAGCGCCGAAGTGCCCTGAGATCTAGGCGGTGGTGCTGCGGTCTGTGAAACGCCCAGCAAGGTCTCGGTCAAGCCATGGGCAGTCTGTAGGGCCTTCCCATCCTGGTGCAGCTCACAGTGTTCCTGAGAGCGGGGACTGTGCTTCTGCCCTTTCCCGGTTCCCTGCGGGCCCCTGACCCCGAGCTGAGCGTGAGAGAGCGCGGTGAAGTGGAAGGGTTAGGAGGCTGCCGATTACGTGCTATGAGACTGGGCAAGTTACTTAACCTCTGTGGGTCTCGGGTCCTTCATCAGTAACACAGACAATGAGAGAACCTGCTTCTCTCTGCTGCTGTGTGCATCAGTGGAAGGAACCCCCAGGCCGTCTTACCACATAACACAGCGCGTGGCAGGTGCTCGGTGAGAGATGGCTGCGGCTGACTTCCGCTTGCTGCCCGATAGGGTGGCGCCTGTGCTGGGCCTTTGGTGTAAACATCATGCTGTCAACATCTCAGCACCTGGCAAAGAATTCGAGCTCCAAACAGATGAGGGTTGAGGGTTGAGGGAGGCACTCGAGAGGGAAGATCCTGGTCCTCGTGGTGGCTCTGCCACCCACAGCTGTGTGGCCTTCGGCTGGTTACTTCACCTCTCTGGTCCTCAGTTGTCTCATCCAGAGAAGAGGGGCTGGAGCATGGTCTAGTACACGGTCTCCAGGTGATCGTTTTTTTGCGTATCCCCTTCCAGTTTTCTCTTTCACCTACACGTGAAAGAGGGAGTGAGGATTGCTGGTTATTGGGAGGTTAAGCAGTTACTGTTGGTAGAAATTCTTCAGAAGGTGTGGAAGACCAGGTGAAAACAGTGATTGCAATCCCTGTGCGTCTCACCGGATTAGCGAGCTTGGGAGGGGAAGAGGGACGCGGTGGTTCACAACTGTTTTCTCAGAGTTTGCCTCTGCCACCTGAGGATGGGCAGATCCCAGGGTCCTGTCGGCGCACGTCTCCTGGATTCAGGTCCAAAGAGACTGCGAAATGCTTGGCAGCTGGGAACCTGAGGCTGAGTGGGCAGTTGTGCCAGCAGTGGGACAGACACCTCCAGCTACTCTCTGCTCAGTCCTGCGAGGGATTTGACAGCTTTTTAAAAATGCCCCTGGGGTTAAGCCTGCTGTCGCTCACTTGGGGCAGCGGAGTTGCAGAGCCTTGGGAAGGTAATCCCCAGGCAGCTGAAATCGATACGAGATGTGGCCGACCAACTTAGCCCCCGTCCCCGGGGCTCTTATCTGCGGGGCAGTGTCTCTCCCGAAGCCGTAAAGGCTGGGAGGCCGCGGTTTCCTGGGAACTTGCTTCTAATGAGCGGGCCTTCCTCCGATCCCCCATTTCTGCTCATTTGCACCTCTCTTCGTATTTACCGTTTTCTGCTCTTATCACAGCCGTGTGTATACATGTCCTACATCCCCAACAAAACTGGAAGCTACGTGCAGCCAGGAGAGCTAATGTCTCTTTGGCGCAGCCCAGCACCAGAGCAAAGAATGGGGACCCGGGAACCGCACAGATGTGGGTTTAAGTCCTGCTTGCTCTCTGTGCCCCTGGGAATGACCTCAGCTCTCTCCGTCTCCGGTCGGTGGCCTGTGCAATTGGAAGAACCATCACGGTTCCTGTCATAGTTTGCTCGGGCGGCCATAGCAAAGTACCTCTGACTGTGTGGCTTGAACAGTCGGGAACTTGGAAGGTGAAGATCAAGGTGCGGGCAGGGCTGGTTGGCTGAGGCCTCCCTCCCTGTCTTGCTCTTACCTAGATTCTCTCACTCAGTCTCAGGCATAGGCAGCTAGACACTGTATCACCCCCCGTTTTGAAACAAAGAAGCACAAGCCCCAGAGATCCAGACAGGCTTCGCACGGGCACAAAGCTGGTAACTGGCGGGATCAGAATCCAAGCCCAGCTGGCCTCGCTCCAGAACCCGCGTTGTAACCGCAATGTTTATACTACGATTGTGAGACGGTAGTGAAATGGCAGCTCGTTTGCGCTCGTTCCTTTCTCTCTTCGAAGCTCTAGATGAGCCCAGATTGGTGAATGACTGGCGCTCTGTACCTGTGGGCAGTACCTTCTGCTGCCCACAGATCCCTTCACAGCCCCCTTAGTCTTCCAGTTCTGCACTGAACGTTAAAACATAAGTACATGCAATATGTGTCTCCATAAAACTCGGCATTGATGTGAAACAGTGCTATAAAAGTGAAAAACCAGTGGAGAAAACAAAAACCATGCTACTCGGTTTTCCAGCAGAGTTGTTATCTGATGTGGTGAAATGATAACAGGACCGTGGGAAAAGCAACCCTCACAGGGGCGGGGCTTCCGAGACTCCCTGGAGCTGGGTCCCAGACACCTGCCGCCTGCCGGGCCGGCCCAGCTGTCAGGGACATGGATGGGGAGACCAGCCTCACCCTCACAGACATGGGGTCACTTTTTCCAGGGGCACAGCCACCTAAAGCTCATGGAAAATGTCCCTGCAAACTGGTGCTCCGTCTCCTCCCCCTCCTCCGCTCCCCTAAGCCCTACCCCGTGGGGAGGACAGCCTTCGGCATGCTTCCTCAACTGCGAGTGTCGTCCTGTGCTGGGAGACAGGTCCAGCTTCAGTCCACGTGTGGACAGGTCATGGACTACAGTGGGTGCCACGCCACTCCTGGGGTTTCTATTTCATGTGAGTTGCACTCTCTCTTCGGTGCCTTAAGCTGGAGCCAGGGTGGAAGGCATGGAAGGTTTCTTTTCTCTTCCCCTTCATTTGAGATTGAGCCCCCTGAGCACAGTCGCCTGTCGTCTCATCCACAGAGTGATTATAAGGTTAATACCTAGAACTGTCTTGTAGACTCAGACCATAGGATTTCAGGGCTAGGATAAAAATTCTCTAGGCCAGCATTTCTCACACTTGACCATGCATCTGAATATCTGGAGCCTTGTGAAAATGCAGATTCCGGTCGTGGAGTCCTGGGTGGGACCTGAAAGTCTGCCTTTCTGACATGTTTCCAGGTGATGCATACTTTTCAGAGCAAGGATCTAGGCTACTGTGGTTCTCAAACTGAGCTGTAGAAAAATACCCCTTGAGGTCCTGGGTAAAATATTGGCTCTCAGGCCATGTGCCCCAGAAATCTAGTTCAGTAGATCTGGAAGGGACCTAGGGATTTGACCTTGTATATAGGTACCCTTGGGTGACTTTGGTATGTGCCATCCACGGGGCATATTTTGAGAAACACCAATCTAGTATAGTCCCTGTTATTTGATAGATTTAGGAGCAGGGAGGGAATCAAACCTCTCTTAAGTACCTACTATGTGCTGGGCACCTTATGCATATACCATCTTCTTTGGTCCTCCTACAAGGTAGGTGTTCTTATGCCCACTACACAGATGATGAAAGTGAGGCCTGGGGAGTTTAACGTACTAGGAATACACCCAGGTCTTTATGAACCCCAACTTTATGTTTTTTTCTACTTAATCATGTGCCTCCTGGGAAATAAAGAGAAGAAAAACAAACTGCTAAGGTTCCGTATCTGTATTTTTATGCTCATATGAGCATATATGGACACATGCACCTATCTGAGATCTAGGGTATAAAGACTTGAAACACTAAAAGAGAGAAATTTATAGACTTAAATGCATGTTTGCAAGCAGTCCTCTCTAAATTCCCTACCACTTATCACAGATAGAGTTGGGTTTTACATTTTCAAATTCTTTAGCCCTTTGGGCCAGCCGAACAATTTTCTAAAGTGATCCGGCAATGGTTGAACTGAGAACCTTCTGCCAGCTTGGAAAGTTTTATTTTATTTTTTTTTAAGAAAGAAAGAAAACCAAGCTGTGACTTTACAATGCTTTGGAATTACAGAATGTGCTTGTAATTTTTACAATTCTGCACAGACTTCTCTGCCACATCTGGTCGATATTACCGGCAGGGATATATGAGGGAATAAACCACGGGCTGGAATGTGAAACATCCCACAAAATGAGTTTCTTATAGGTTGCTGCATAAAACATTTTGAGTCTCCCTCTCTTTGGAAGGGTGGCTTAAGTGATTTCATGGATTTAGTTTTTGTTGTTGTTGTTGTCGTGTTTTGTTTTTGGGGGGGTTTGGTTCAGAGGTAAGGCTTTTTGCTGGTGTACTTGGGGGGGGCGGTTCCATGATAACTTTCTGAAGATGTGTGCAAAGGGTTAACCCTTCCAGGGTCATGCCAGGGATCAGGGTGAGACGAGCCATCCTTGAAGGAAGTCAGACCAACTTTTGTGGAAAAACACCGGCCACTGGTAATCACGGTGAAACGCCAGGGCCAACTGAATGGCTACAGAAAAAGAAAGCATTCGGGGGAAGGGTTGGCTGTGTAAGGGCTCCCGAAGACCTCCCGCGTCTTAGCTTGGGTGGGGCATGAAACCGCTGATAGCAAAGAGACTTCCACTCCTCACACATTCCACCAAAAGCCTACACACATCCAGGTGTTCTCTGTACTGTGTACAAAACACAGAGTTGGTGCAGTGGAAGAATCAAACAAATGCCCAGAAAACCTGGAACTCAGTCAGTCCTCTGTTGGAGGTGTTCCTATGCAATTCCCAGGGGGAGAACTGTGAGAGCAGGGACCACTAAAACATTCATTGAAGACCTACTCTGTGCATGTGTGTGCGCAGGCACATGTCGCTGCAACATGCTGATGGTTAGGATGCCGAGTACAGAATACAGACATGTCTAATCTGAGCCCGGAGGGTGTGAGCACGGGCTCCTCGCCACCTGGCTTCCTCTCAGGCTTCCTTGGCCGGGACCCACCTGCGGAGTTGGAACGTTTCTGCACAACGCCATGTGCTGCGCGCAGTGCCCAGTGGCATGTGGTGGAGTTGGCCAGCCTCCGCAGGACTGTGTGGCCCTCACTGAAGGTTCCCAGATAAAGGCTGCTCTCCAGAGGCAACATAGTCCTTTGTTGAGGATGACCGACCTCAACATGGCTACCTCAACAAAGGGGATGGACTGAGCTCCAGGGATCAGCTTCACCCACATCCTGGGGTGCTCATTCGATCTGGGGTTAGAGGCTGCCCAGGGGATTGAAAAGGTCCAGGAAATACCGCACTGTGCGTGGAAAAGCATCAGCCTTTTGAGGTGGGCGGTCCCTAAACACACATTCTTCAATTGCCTGGATGATGCAAATGTACCCACATCTAATAATCTTGAAATATTTGTTCTTGAATCACATTCAGCATCAACAGAAATATTTCTAAAGAGCCTAATCGTCTCTCATTTTCAACGAACATTTGGGAATCTCTTGAGAGGACAAATAGCATTTTAATTTGATGCCCCAAATTCTAGCGTAATTTCAAATCACACTCACCAAAAAAAGAAAAAGAAAAAGAAAGAAAAAAAACAGTCTGTAACTTTGGCTTTCTCCTGGCTTTCCTATGGGCTCAGTACCCTGGATGTTGAACACTAATTTCCATTTGTAAGGCTTGCAGTCCATTTACAAAGTCCTGGAGATTGAAGCTTGTAATGAAAGTGTTGACACAGTCTTAACAACACAAAACTGTGATAACATGGTACTGTCCAAACCAAACAGAAATGGAGAAGTGTAAGTAAATGTCACGCTCCATGCCTGAATGTGGTGTGCTGGACCTGAGTTTTTGATTCATGGTTTAGAATAATATTTTAATGTTTTATTCATGATGTTTCTCTCTTCCCATCATTCTTTCTCTAATTCTGCTCACCCTACTTAGGGTGATGAAGCCTGCTTGGAAGTCTGGCCTCGCCTTGATCAGTGCTGCCTGGTGTGGAGCCCAAAGCTCTCCCCGTGGTTGGCCAAGTGGGGTTTTCAGCTATCGACCTGATGGTTTGGCCTCTCATTGGTGTGTCTAGAGCTCTGAGCTCAAATTTTTTGTCATGAGTCAGCTTTTGATTGAAATATATAGAGAAGCGTGCCAACATGTCTCCCAGTGAAGGTAGCATCTTGACTTTTGAAGGTCAAAATGCCGCGTCTAATGGAGAAAACTGCATTTCTGCGAGGGCGAGAGGGTGACCAAGGACGGATCCCCTCCCTCCCAGTTACACCTAATTTGGGGTTCAGGAAAATCTAACCTGTGGATCCGGATGCTCAGAGAGACCGAAATTTAATAATTTTTTAAAATAAAAGTCAATGGTAACAACATAGGGAGAAATACTGGATCATTGATTTTATTAGTATCATGGCCATAACCATCTCCTTCCAGGAGATGATAATTTGCTGTCTCTGACGCAGATCAGCTGCTACCATCTGTAGCAATGTCTCTACATTACCGTCTCTCTTCCTTTTTTTTAAAGCACATGCACATAACATATCACACGCATGCACATGAAACCTTCTCCCCGTAGTAGAATCCCATACAGGTAAATGACGATCCCTTCCAGGCTGCCGAGTCAACGCACAGACATAATTTCACTCTAGTGCAAGATACTGACTTTTACATTAGCTCAAATTATTGAACAACACTGTGAGGAGACATCAGGGGTCAGAAAGTGTGTCGTAGTGGTCCAAGGGGGAGATGCTTTGTCTCTTTGGCTCATAAGTGGTGTTTTTGGTGCCTGCAGAAGGTAGCGGCCGGTCTGAGACAGCAAATTATCATTGTGAGTGGTTTTGAATTCCCAGAGAGCACTTCTCTTTTCCCTGGAAGGGATGTACAGGGTCACTCAGGCTTCTGCCCGAGACCTTCTGGGACTGTTATTCCCTTTCATAGCGCAGAGCCGACCACTGTCAACCACCGCTTCCCAGGGGCTCGGCCATCGAGCAGAAATATGTCAGGAACTAATTGTTATGGCTTCCATTGCTAATGGGGTTCTCTGCAGATCCTCTTCCCCTGTGCCCAGAACTTCCTTTATTTAAATGAGAGTGAAGGATGAGAGATCATTAGGCCTAATGAGGCCGGAAAGCAGCAGCGGGGAAAGCGGAGGGGCCCAGGGAGTACTCTGCTCACCAGTGTCTCTGCAAGTGGACGGTCCCCATGGGGAGAGCCACACAGCAGCGCCGCGGAGATTGGGAAGAATCCTCAGTGCTCTCCTCACCGTGCACGACCCGTTCGTTCGCCGCCCTCTGTCTCTGCTGCCGTTACCCCAGCCT
>PVKM010045088.1:0-12064 GCA_004027735.1 Carollia perspicillata
TCATGTTGGGAGATGCATGGCCTTGATCTAAGTGGTGTAAAGCTCAGAGAAGAGAGAGAAGGACAGAAGGAAAGATGAAGTCTGACAAACTTAATCTGCTTCACAGCCTTAACCACACTTAGACATCATTGGCATGCCATATTATGTAATGGGCAAAATCCATGTCGAGTTTAGTTGCCTCTAGTAACTGTAGCTAAGGCATGACCAGTGCTCAAAGAGAACATAAAGATTAGTATATAAAGATTCCAAATGAATCGACAACTTTTTGGCTACTAATATTCCAGAGACTATCCCGAGGAGATTGCAATTCATGTGAGATAATAAAGATGATGTTGATGACAACAAAGACAGGTAACATCAGGTATGCCAGGTACGTGCATTCATTCTAAGTGCATTCATTTATTCATTCATTCAATCATTCAACAAATTCTCCTTTGGTGCTTCTTCCTATGTGTAAGGCACTATTCTAGATGCTGGGGATTCAGTGGTGAAGTGGTGAAAAAAATAAGTTCTCGCCCTTGAGAACTTTGTATTCTAGTGGGGAGGTGGATAGCAAGCAAACAGGTAGATGCATAACATGCCAGATAATGTGAAGAGCTATGGAGCAGTAAAGGGAAGGAATAAGTGTTTTAGATGGAGTTGCTTTGTTATAGACATGGCCAAAGGTCTCAATGTGAAAGGTTACATTTGAGCAAAGATCTAAAGGAAATGAATGAGTGAGCTAGGAAGGTTTCTACAAAACAGGGTTTCAACCAGAAGGAGCAGCAGGTACAAATGTCCTGAACAGGGAGTATGCTTGGTGTGCTTGAAGAACATCTAGAAAGCCAATGGGATTAGAGTTTGGTAAACAAAGAGAAGAATGGTAGAAGCTGAAGCCAGACAGGTCTGAGCAGATCCAAGACCTTGGCTTTCACGCTAATGGAGATGGGGACTCAGTAAGAGAGTTGAGTAGAAGACTAATAAGGTCTGGCTCATATTTTAAAAGAATCACCACAGCTGCTTTTTTAAGATCAGACTTTCAAGAGGCATGGACAGATGCTGATATTAACTCACTTAAGAATCATGAGTTAGGAGATTTGTACTCTTCCCCATTTTGCATGTGACAAAACTGAGATAGAGAAGTCACACAGATGGTAAGTAGCAGAACCAGGATAACAGTCCTAGCAGCCTGGCTCCAGAGGTCATGCTTTTAACTTCTAAACTCTACTGAGAAAGAAAAACATCAAAGGCTGAGGCAAGGAAAATTTATGCAAATATCATTGGCTGGAGACCACGAGGGACAGTCCTAATTGTGGGAAGAAATATAATTTTCTTTTATTCCACTCTCATTATTTCATAGACTGTATTGCACTTTGTAGACAATGAGTCAGAAATGCCTGGCTTTGTCACTTTTTTTAAGTCTACTACAAGTTAGGAATATAAGAGTTATTAGCAGAGCCTAATAATAACTTTGTAGCAGGTTCCTGTCAACTGCAATACTGGAAGAGAGCCTAGTACATTTCTTTGCCTGCACAGTGCAAAATTAGTGGGACCGTGGAAGGGACCGAGACTCCCTTTCAGTGATTGCTCTGTTGATACCACGTGTCAGTGGTTCTCAACCCTCAATCCCAGCCAACTCAGGTTTCTCCAATTATTTAAAACTTGTCAAGAAATTCTTCACATAATATGTATTATAATCATGTTGATTCTCTTTTATAAATCTTTTTTTATTGAAGTATAATTGACATACACTATTATATTAATTCAGGATATACAGCATAGTGATTCAACACTTATATACCTTATGATGTGATCACCTTGAGTCTAGACTCATGTGACACTGTACAAAGCTATTATGATGATATACATGATTCCAATTTTTAAAAAAGTGCCTGGTTGCCACAAGTTTGAAGACAAAGTTACCATCATTAAGTCTTCTCAACACATCTTTGAACACAAAGAAGCATACCTAAATTAGCTTCTCTAATGATGTGCCAGAGTTTTAGAACTCTCAGAATTAGAACTTGTAATATGGTTAAAGAGCCATCTTTTTTACATAAATAATATATAAAATGTTACATAAGTAACTAGGTAAAAATGTAGTGACATATAAATAAATGATTATGTAATAAAAATTATAATTAAAGCATGGTGGTTTTTCATTCATTTTAGTAAAGATTGTCAAATCCATTGAATGAATCTCACCAGGTAACCAAAACCTATTTCAGCTCAACAAGATCTTAATGCCTTAACTCTTTCTAGGAAATACGAAAGAAGTACTAGACATAGACGTAGGGTCTTCCTACACGAGGAACTTACAGCCTTGTCAAGGACAAGACTTACGTATCTCAGATCAAAAAGAAGGGTAGGGGGATGCAAAGGTAGTGGTTAATGACAGTATGCAGGGCACCGGCCCTGCTCTGTGAGCAGTCTTGGGTTCAGATTCCTGGTAGCACTGGCTCTGCCTTAGTGCTCACTCCCTCCTCCCTGGCAGACTTTTTTCATTCTCTCTCCAAGTCCTTCCATCTCTGAATAACGTGAGCTATTTCACTTTATATTATTACACTTCTACAATACCCATCTCAGTCTTATGAAGTATGTATTATACATATCCCTCTAGGAGTATGAGGGTCTTTCCTCCTCTCACCCGGTTGGAGAGCCCTAATCTGACAGAGCAAGAGTTTTGATTGATTTGGGCTGACCCAGACAACTGACCCAGGCTGACCCAGACAACTTTGAACATGTATCCCATGAATAGGCTAACAGTCCAAGGCCAAGTACCAGTAGGCGGCTTGGGGCAGCAAGGAGGCCCTAGATGTCCCGGGGTTTGGGGAAGAAGATATTAAGAGGTGCAAGAGTTGCCCAGCAAGGACTATAGAAGGGTGTATGTTTCAGATTTGACAGACAGGACTCTATACCCAGGAAATGATAACTTTATGCCCTGTCCTTCTAGCCTACATGTTATTCTGCTTCTGGCCCCTACAAACAAGCAAAGGGCAAAGTTATTTGATTACAAAATCTGTTTTCCCATTAGAATTTCCAAGTGTTTCTAATGTATTGACTCTCAGTGAGAGTTTATTTATTCATTTAACAAATTTGCGTAGCCTCTGTTATGAATTCAGTGGGCCTCTGAGGACCAGCCTGGAGCCCAGCCACCATCGTTTCTATAGGCACCTATGCGCTGAGTTGCTGACTTCTGGTTTGCGCCATTGGAGACTCTTCCCAGTAGTAAATACTAGATTCCTTGTCTTCTTTATTAGAATTTGCATGCTTCCTTCTCTTTAACTTAAGGACAGCACAAAAGCATAGAAGAAGGGATTATACAATGCTTGATTTTACTTATTTCTCTTCCTTTTGCTGTATTTGAATTATTTGTATGCTGGGAAAAGCTCATGCAACAGCATTTTTATAAACATCCCAAGAGAGATATCTATCATAGTAGTGGTTGAGAAAACTGTAATACAAGGCTTATTACTTGACTTACATAACAGTCTACACATAAAAAGCATGGTTTATGTTTCAAAAATTGGAAGAAGTCAGAAGCTCACTCTTCTTTTAAGAAGCAGGGGACATCATTCAAGTTAAAGAATGAATTAATTCCTGCCACAAGGAATGATCCATTTGGGGGCATATTGAACAAAGTAAAGGATGACTAATTACTTATTTATTCAACTTACTCAGTTTTCAAATGTACTATTTATCTCTTCCATTACCATTTAGTCCCCTTATACTCCCTCCCCCAGCAATCACCACCCTGTTCTTCAATGTACTGAGTTTTAACGTCTTCCCAGCATAGAACAAAAATTATGATAAATAATGAATAATACCTATAGTGACATGTCAATATATTTTTCAGTGTTATGTTTTTGCATGTCTTTCTATTCTATGTTTTCATAAACATCTTAGACATTTTAGGAAAACGTCTGAATTCTATGGTCCTTAATCATAACTACAGTGGACTGAGTGACAGGTAAATGTACGTTTGTTAAATCAGTAAAAATATGTAGCCTGTGTATATACTTCAAAAGCAAAGGGCAATGAAGCCCTTTCCTGCCTACCCCCCTCTCTCACCCCCCAAAACCTCATAGTGTGTGTTTGCACTTGCCCTCCTCAGTACGGGAAAAGTGGTGACAGTACAAACTCATGATAGATGGAAAGGGTTTTAATCTCCCCTTAAGGTCTTAGGGTTGCCTAACATAATCTTATTAGAAAGAGCAAAGGAGATTTTCTCAATGAAAACCAGATTTTTTTCCAGAGTGTTTTCTCCCTCTTCTTTTTTCTCCCTACCTAGAACCCAGTGAAGGAAAGTCAGAAGTTCATTTTCTAAAACAGAAGATGCTCATCCAATACCTGATTTGGTCATTCTCCCAAGGGAAAATACAGAAAAACTACTGAAACTTGGGCAGAATTCCAGAGTTAGAATTTCAAAATTCTAAACACATTTTCAGACTGATGGCCTTGTGTTCTCACCAAATGCCCTTTATATTTAACTCTGATAAACAGTTCTGACTCCTTGGCTGGTTAGGACTAGTAGGTCTGGAGTTTGTCAGCTGACTTCTCTATTCCACATCAGTTATATCAATTGAGTCACTTTAATTCACATATTTTTATGTCATTTCCAAATCATTAATTCACATTTGACCTTTATACTTCTGTGATGGTAGATTTAGTAGCAACTTAAAGTAAGTATATAATCTTTGCTGTTCATGAGTAATATTGGGTTTTCTTGGAATCACTGCAAAGAGAACATTCTCGTACAGTATTAAGGAAGAGGGCAAAATGTAAGTAAGGGGGCGACCAGGATCTGCACTGATCTTGTTGGATGATCTGTGCCTTGGAATGATTTATATGACACACATTTTTTAAAGCTTTAACTCCTCCTTGTTCCAGAAGAATTTGGGTCAGGTTATAAAGATGCAGACAATGCAGCAAGATAAAGTAGATCAAAAATAAGTGAAGAAGATGAGTCAAAGAGGAACTCAGGGTAGAAAACTGAGATGAAGCATGGAGGGAAGGGGCACACAGAACACGCGTCATGACGTGTATGGTTGACAGAGCCGGCTATACAGATAGGGCCTGGGTCTTTCCTCCAGGCCCTGTGAGAGGGAAACATAATTAGTTACACACACATACACACACAGAATTAACCCTCTGCTCACGCTGTTGCTGAGGCTGAGGTAGAGTCATGCTGGCCTGAAGCGAAGGGTTGCAGTGCAGCAGTCAGACCAGAGTAACCAGCTTTAAGCCTTGAAATGGCATCAGGTGTTAGTTCAAGTTCATATCCAACCAGAGAGCCCTTTTTATATTAGTAGTAAAACCAAAGAGCTTCAAAACCTCAGTGAGCTGAACATTATCGTCCTTGCTTCGGCCTGTAAGGACCCAGCGTTCCTCAGGAAAGACAACTGCATAACTCCCTCCTGACAAGGCTAGCGAGCGTGCTCAGGAGACCCCTGGGCTCTTGCTTCCATTTCATTTTGGTCTGGATGCCTTAGGTAAGGGTGTAGGAATGTCAGAGAATCTATGTGATTGGACTCAGGCCCTGCCTAACTTGGGGGGATATTCCCAGAGAGACCAGAGAAAGTGCTCTTAAGTAAGAAAAACATGAAATAAATAAAAACAAATAAATAAGTTATTATAATAGCCTTCTAGTCTACATTCATGTACATATCTAATAAAATGATAGCACATACTAAGCACTTATTATGTGTAAATACTGCTCTAAGAACTTTACATCGAATTCATGGGCCCATGACCCTATATGGTAGATCCTATTGCATGTTTTGCAGATGTAGACACTGAGGCAGGAAGGTTAGGCAATCTCTCCAAACCTCATAGCTAATAAGGAGTACAGTCAGGATTTGAACCCTAAGGGTCTTGCTCCAGAGCTGCACTGTCATCCATGAACTCCAACATCCCACCTCGCCCTTCACCCTTAACACACATTACTGGGTCCACCATTTCAGACTTCTTTTCCCCTTGGGTTATCCTGATTTCCCCTCTGTTGTTTAAAAACAAAACAGGTCAGGGAAAACCATGGAGTGCTGCCCAGACTGCATCCCCTAGCTTCTTCTCGAGGTCATGGCCGCCAGTGATACGTGGTAAGCAGGCATCTGAGGAAGCACTGAGCAAATTCTACCCTAGAACTGGAAACTAAAGAAGATGCCAGAGGCCTCAAGACAGTCTGTGGTCAGAAACATAGCTCAGCAGTGGCTGCCCCTAATTCTTCATTTCTGTTTCACCACTGAGTCTTCATTCCTCTTTGCCCCACATCAAAAGCTCAGATATTCACTTGTCTCACTTGGCCCACTGACTGGCTTTGCCAAAAAAATCTCCAGTCTGAATTATTCTGATGGTAAAACCTTCCGCCTGAGGCGAGAGCCCACTTCCTTTGCCCTTCTTTGATCTCTGCAGAATTTTTCTTTTTTGGAAAAACCATACTGGCAAGTACACCAAACTCCTTCCACATACTTGAGATTTTACAGTGGCTTTTTTGGAACTCCGCTGTGTTTTACATGTCAGTCGATCTCTGCCGGAGAGAGCCCCACAAAGACCTGTTGACACCTCACGGCAGAATTTCACAAAATGTTCTAGGAAGAGATAATTTTCTAATTATACCACCAAATTCTACTTAGGAAGGCATTTTCCAACTATTCTGTCTCCAGCGGTGGGAATAGTCTGAGGGTGAAATTAGACCCAGGATGCATACTTTCCTTTCCTTTCCTTTCCTTTCTCCCAGTCTATTTTTTTTTCTTTTTTGTATTAGGAAGTATTGCCTGGAAAACTGGGCCTTGCTTTCTAAATGCTCACCTGAGAGGCAACCCTAATGAAATACTATTTTCCTCAGATTAACACCTAGAAACCATGGGACTAGGACATTTCCCCTGGGCCTTTTGGGTTTGGGGCTCCAGGGGGAGATAGCCCACCATTCCTTGGCTCTTTTGTCCCATCTCTGACAAAATCTCTTTCTGCTCTTATCAGCCCAGACAGCTCTTCCTCTGACCACCAGTTAGAAAGGCAATGCCTTCTCACCTGCTAGATGTTGGTTGAGCTTCAGTTCTCAAGGCAGCCTTTCCTGACCAGTGTTGCCAAAGTGTGGTCTGTGGACCACCTGCATCGGAATGATCAGGGCCCAGAAAAATGAATTCTAACCAACTCCCAAGAGATTCATATGTTCATGAAAGTTTGAGAACCTCTGCTCCATACTGAGTTAATTCCCATGCTCTTCCTTCCCACAGCCACTGTCCACTCCTCACGACACAGGTAACTGGCTTGTTTAACATCTTTCCGTACATCAGATCATAAGGTCAAGGACATAGTTGGCTTTTAAAACCTTGGCACTTCCTAGTTTATCGTAGGTGTTCAATAAATATTTATTGAACTGAACTGAAGCAAAGTAATTTTCATAACTGTTGTTCTCAAGAATCTTCCATTTTAGGAATTAATCTAATTCCATTTTTAACAGAGAGTGATAAAGCAATTAAAAGAAGTTTCCTTGAAAAATTTAGTCAAAAGCCAGAAGCCACAGATTGCATATGTGTCTTTTCACACTGAATCTGACCTCATATCCATTCTGTTTAACCTATGTAATCACCAATGTTTGAATAACATCAGAGGCATTGTTAATGATTAAAAATTAAATTTTGCCCAGAAGATGAGCCTTTTGTTGCAATATTTTTAAAAGATTTTAAAGGACAAAGTTTAAACACAGCGCATTTTATACCAAAATTCAGTTAAAGAAAAACAATGATACAATACATAAGGATATCCCTTTTAATATAGACTCAACTTCTTTCTTGTGAGTGAGGAGTGCCTAGCTGTCTGACTCACTGAGAAGATTATCTCTCAGAACTAAAAGTCTGGGTTATATGTTAAACTAGAAAAGATGACCTAGGAATCCTGGAGTGAAGCACTGTCATCTGTGGAACTGTGATGTTTCCCAGACTTCAACTGGGCTACTTCTCAAATGTTCTCTGTCCTTACTCCATTCTCCAAAATATGGTATCCATGGGGGAGGACCAGGTTGTAACAGAGAGACACCGCATATAAAGTGTATATATAAATGAGTATATATAAAACAAACCAACTCTGTTATGTCCATGTACTCTCTAAGCACCAATAGGAGGATTTAACCAGGAAGAATAGTAAAAGTATAACTGTTTTAAGGAATGCCAGTTACGTCCAAATAAAATGGACATTGTTAGACTAAGCTAAGTTTCCAGCGTCCCATAAACAGAACTCCAGAAAACACTGAATGAGCTGAAGCTAAGGAAATGGGAGCATAAAGGGAGAGGTTTTCATTCACCTTCCAAGACTTTTAATCCACTTGCTCGGCTCCTGTCAGTCTTGTTAACTTTTAATGATAATGTTTGTTCCAGGTGCCAGTATGATAACATTTGCAACTGTCACAAGTATTATTACTCCTATTTTATAGGTGAAATGATAGAGTTGGAATCAGTAAGTAACTAGCCCCTACTCACATAAAGGCAAGTGATAAAGCTAATATACGAGTGGTAGAGTCAACATCCTAACTGTATGAGCCCAGAGCCCATGCTGCCTGCACTGTTAAGAATCTGAATAGTTCTGCTAAGTCTTAATTTCTTGATGAGCTGGGTGAATGTAAGTATATTTTCTCATGTAATTTCTGGCCCCACTCCAGGGCCATACCTATAAGAGATGAAATTCACCATTTTGGAACTTTGTCTCAGTAACAAAAAGGTAATCTGTCCTCAAACTCTAAATGGTGCAGAAGAGGGTCCCAAGGTTTGGCTGCCACGGGCAATTGCTAGGACATTTCCAAGACTCTTTCCTAGACACTTTTGTTCAATTGCAAATATTTGCAGTGGTGGGGCGCTGCATTTTCACTTCATTATCTCGTATATGAAATCACTTCCTTTTCTGGTTTATGAGTAAGAAGGCAATTTGAAAGCCTTCTGATTTTGGGAATCAGTGACAACAAAAAGTGAGAAAGCAAAGAAAAAAAATGAAAAGGCAAAGAAAAAAATAGAAACTTATTCAGTAGTTACATAGAAATGGAATTGAATTATAGTCTGAAAATGCAGGAAAAGTGAGTCACTTTAATAAAAACAAGTGTCAGATCACATATGATTGTTTTGTTTTCATTTTTATTTATTTATTTTAATTAAATGTATTGGGGATATGGGTTAATAAGATTATATAGATTTCAAATGTACATTTCAAGTGTACATGATTTGTATATTTCATTGTGTTCCCACCACTCAAAATCAAATCATCTTCCATCGCCATGTATTCGGCCCCTTTGCTCTTCACTACCCCCCACTCCCTGCCCTCTGGTAACTACCGTACTATTGTCTGTATCTAAGAGTTTCAGTTTTATATCCTACATATGAGTGAAATCTTACGGTTCTTAGCTTTTTTCTGACTGATTTATTTCACTTAGCATGATATCCTCAAGGTCCATGCATGTTGTTGCAAATGGCAGTATGTTATCTTTCCTACAGCTGAGTAGTATTCTATTGTATATATGTACCATATCTTCTTTACCCAATCTATTGAAGCACATTTTGGTTGTTTGCGTGTTTTGGCCACTGTGAATAATGCTGCAATGAACATAGGGGTGCAATTGTCTTTGAGAATAAATGTTTTTAATTTTTTTAGGTAGATACTCAGAAGAGGAATTACTGCCAGATGGTAGCTCTATTCTTAATATTTTGAGGAAACTCCGTACTGTTTTCCATAGTTAGCTTGTACCAGTCTACATTTCTACCAGGACTGAATAAGAGTTCCTTTTTATCCACAACCTCTCCAACATTTGTCATTACCTGTCTTGTTGATTACAGTCATTCTGACAGGTGTGAGGTGGTATTTAATTATAGTTTTGATTTGCAGTTCCCTAACAGCTAGTCAAGTTGAACATCTTTTCATATATCTGTTGACCATGTGTCTGTACTTTGAGAGAAGTGTCTGTTCAGGTCCTCTGCCCATTTTTTAAATTGGATTGTTTGTTTGTTGAGTTTTATGAGTTCTTTACATGTTTTGGATAGTAACCTTTTGTCAGAGCTGATGTTTGCAAATTTCATCTCCCATTCGGTTGTTTACCTTTTTGTTTTGTTGGCAGTTTCTTTTGCTGTACAGAAGCTTTTTAGTTTCATATAGTCTCATTCATTTATTTTTGCCTTTACTTTCCTTGCCTTTACTTTCCTTGCCTTTGGGGTCAAATTCATAAAAACGTTTCTAAACTCAAGGTCCCTAAGTTTTGTACTAATGTTTCCTTCTTTGTCATTTATTGTTTCAGATCTTGTATTTAGGTTCGATCCATTTTGAATTAATTTTGTGTACTGGGACAAACTGTAATCTAGTTTCATTCTTTTACATGTGGTTTTCCAATTTTCCCAGCAGTATTTATTGAAGAGGCCTTATTTTCTCCATTGTATGTTTTTGGCAACTTTGTCAAATATTATTTGCCCATGTACATGCGGGTTTATTTCTGGGCTCTCAATTCTGTTTCATTGGGCTGTGTGTCACTTCTTCTGTCTGTACCCTGCTGTTTGATTATCATAGCTCTGTAGTATACCTCCAGCTTCATTTTTTTCTCAGGATTATTTTGGCTTTTGGGGTTTTTTTATGGTTCCTTATAAATCTGATGGTTTTTTTTTCTATTTCATAAGAAAATACCATTGGGATTTTGATGGGGATTGCATTAAATTTGTGTATTGCTTTGGGTAATACGCACATATTAACTATGTTGATTTTTCCTATCCATGATCACAGAATATCTTTCCATTCATTGTGTCTTTTTCAATCTCTTTTAATAATGCTTTGTAGTTTTCAGCATACAGGCCCTTCACATCCTTTGTTAGGTTTATTACTAGGTATTTTATTCATTTGGTTGCAATTGCAAAAGGAATTGTTTTTTTCATTTTTTTCTGGAATTTCATTGTTAGTATATAGGAATGCAGTGGACTTTTGTACATTGATTTTATATCCTGCAACTTTACTGTATTTGTTTATTGTTTCTAATAGTTTTGGGTAAAGTCTTTAGGATCTTCTATATAACGAATCATGTCATGTGCAAAAAGTGGCACTTTTACTTCTTCATTCCCAATTTGGATGCCTTTTATTTCTTTTTCTTACCTGATTGCTCTGGCTAGAATTTCCAGTGCTATAATGAATAAGAGTGTTAAGAATGGGCATCCTTATCTTATTCCTGATTTTAAAGAAAAGGCTTTCAGTTTTCACCATACAGTAGGAGATTAGCTGAGGGATGACTATCACATATGATCTTTATTATGTTGAGGTACTTTCCTTCTATACCCATTTTATTGAGTGTTTTAATCATAAGTGAATGTCGTATTTTATCAAATGCTTTTTCTGTGTCTATTGATAAGATCATATAATTTTATCCTTTGTTTTGTTAATGTGATGTATTACATTGACGGATTTGCCCCTGGAATGAAGCCCACTTAATTGTGGTGTATTAATTTTTTAATGTATTATTGTATTCAACTTGCTAGTATTTCATTTAGGATTTTTGCATCTGTATTCATCAGAGATAATATTCTATAGTTTTCTTTTTGTGTGTTATCTTTGCCTGGTTTTGGTATCAGGGTTACATTGGCCTTATATACTGTGTTAGAGAGCACTGCCTCTTCTTCAGTTTTTTGGAAGAGCTTGAGAAGAATAGGTATCAAAACTTTGAATGTTTAGTAGCATTTACCAGTGAAGCCTTCTGATCCTGGACTTTTATTTTTGGGGAGGTTTTTGATGGTTGTTTCAATTTCCTCACTGTTGATGGATCTATTTAGATTTTCCAATTCCTCATGATTCAATCTAAGAAGGTTATATATCTCTAGGAACTTATCCATTTCTTCCAGGTTATTGAATTTGGTGGCACATAGTCTTTCATAGTATTCTTTTATGATCCTTGGTATCTCTGTGATGTCTGTGGTAACTTCTCTTTCATTTATGATTTTATTTGAGTCTTTATTTTCCTTAGTGAGTCTAGCCAGGGTTTATCAATTTTATTCAACTTTTCAAAGATCTTTGTTGGATTAATTTTTTTGTATAGTCTTTTTGTTCTCTATTTCATTTTCAACCCTCAATTTTA